>CM031381.1:2461543-2516627 GCA_018290095.1 Polypedilum vanderplanki | reverse complement strand
TTTTTGTTTTTACAAATTCACTATGAAAACCTTTGCAAATCACAAAATAAAATGATCAACATAATACCAATTATGACCATTTAAACCTAATTGGACACTCAATAATGATTTTATATAAATAGGTATTTTATGAGAAATATCCTTGTTATATATTTTATCACAAAAAAGAAAACTTTCCAAAACTTCATATCAATATAAAGGACTAAATTATTGCGAATTTCTCACAAGTTATAACTTAAAATATTTGAAAACATTCTTAAGACCACTTTTAAAATACTTTTTATCACAATTACACATTAGTTTTAACACTACTAGTTTTTAGCTGAAAATCTCGAACCTAATTTTTGGGCCTACTTTTTTGTCCTAATTTTTGGCCTAATTTTGTTTACAAAAATTTTGACACAAAAAGTAAATCGCGTTCAGTCAAAAATGTGTGAAATCGCGCTCAAAACACTTCAAGAAATTAAAAATGCAATTTTTTGCTTTCTGAGCAATTTAAGTAGTCGGAAATCGCGAGGAAATTTGATTAAATAACATTAAAAGGAAGTAATATTTGTGATTTTGAAGTGTTTAAGAGATTTTGTGATTAAATTCAAATTGATTCAAATGGTAAACAAATAGACCGAAAATTAGGAATGTAAAATAGACCGAGATAGAAGGGTTGATAGACCGAAAAAATTAGGACGGACAAAACTTGTTCAATTGTGAAGTAACTATTTAGTGCTGACTCTTAAAACATGAATTTGAATGAAAAGCTGCCGAAATTCTACAATAAAACTTTAGACAGAATAAAAATTGAGCTGATAGTTAGTGAGATATTTGTGATTGAAATTTAAAAAAGTTGAAAATAGGCCAAAAATTAGGAAGCGTTTACCCTATACCCTCTAGAAAAAAAAGATTTTTTTGTCTTTCATATGAGATACACATGTATTATAGTAAAGGAATTCATACGAAAATTTTAATTATTTGAATGTCGCGTAGTGTAGGAAAATTTTATCATTATATGAGTGCATTTGCAAGCACTTTATAGTCACATGAATGATGACCAAAATAATCAGCTGCGTCTATGTAGAAAGCAAGCAATTGAATTGATTGAGAAGGGGAAATTCATCACGTAAAATATGTCTTTTGTTAATATTTAAATTGCTATTCACTCAAATAGAAGTGTAAGACTTTTTAACTGCATTTCTTAACCTCACTTTAGTCATAAATTTTATAAACAATCAGCTTTAGTTTCATGAGTTGAGCACCTTTGAATATATGAAATGGTTAGGTTTAGGGTTGATTTCCGGAGGAAAATTTTCATAATTTCTCTCTTTTTGGGAACCATAAGCTAACATGAAAAATTCAAAAAAATAAAACTTTTTAAAAAAATAATAAAATAAAATATTTTGTAATGATGTGAATATTTTTACTTCCTATAACTCATTTAAATCAAATTTATTTACAAGAATAAGAGAAATTAACTTGAATTTCTCTTTAGTAAACATGAAAAATATAAGGAAAGAAATTTTTGATAATTTTTGTTATTTCTCAGAATTTAACTTTATTTTATCCTTCCTTATTTGTATTATATTTAACTAATAAAAACAACTACAAAGTCGACCCCTTCAACATATAAAATTATATAAAAATTTGTTTTTATTTCAACTCCTCCCTTTCATTCTTTCTATCTCTCATTCACTCAATTTTTTTCGTCAGCTCATAGGCTAAAAAAAGCGGAAGGAAAGGAAGAAAGAGGGAAAAAGTGAATTGCCATATCAAGTATGATCTTTAAGTACTAGTTATGTATGATATCTATTAGTTCTACATAAATTTATTGTAGATGAGAAAAATAGAGCAGTGGGTGAATAAGATAATGAAAGAGGTGAGGACTGTTTAATTCGATATGTATGCCGCGCAATTTATAGCAGCAAGCATGAGTGTAAGTGCGGGGGTGTTTTTCAACACACAATAGCTATTGAGAAAAGGGAGAGAAAGAACACATGAAATCAAATATGAGATGGAAGATAATATAATAGTCAAGTGCTTCTGAACATTCTCTCAATCGGATAGTAAGGCGATACGGTTTATATTCAATTTTTAAGTGATGCAAAATCAAAAAAGAAAAACTGTCAACAAAAGTTTCTATCCAAAAGGGTCGAAGAAGAAGATAGAGATAAAATTTTCCATTGACCTGCTTCCTCAGAAATTCTAAATAGTTGAAGGAATGTTGATGACGAACTGGTTGATGGTTAATAACTGGAATGAACGACGTGACGGTCAACATTGGCACATTTCTTTCTATGTGAAAATTCCTCTTGGCATTGATGAGCATCTAAATTTTATTTCCTTTGTCTTATGCAAAAAAGGACACGCACGAGATTTTACAAGATGAAGACAAAAAAGGACAGCAAAGAATGTGAAAAATACCTAAGAAATGAAATTGTCATTGAATTGAAAATCCATTGTGTCCAATACATCGGATAATAGAGATAAAATAGAAACCACGTATGAAGATGCGTCATGTGAGATTGAATTATATGAATTTCCTTAGCAATTAATTGCTCCAAATAAAGAAATACCACTGACAGATTTCCAAAATATATATTGGTCCATCGTAGATCACGACAGTATGCCATTACTGTTAGAGAGTGTTCCAAGATTGTATAATATATATGTATCAAAGAACTTAGGACCTAGAAGCGTTCTGTAATTTGACTGTAAGAAGTGTATGAATTTCGAGACTTATGATTTTCTTTGCACTCTTTTTGATATTTTTCTGATGCAGTTAAAAGTTTTTGTCTGAAATACGACAAATTCCACTCATTATATTGATAATTTCAACAGATTTTCGCCTCCTTGCATATTCTCTCTTTCTTTCTGGTAAAGAAGCAAGTTTGAAAAAAAGATTTCTTCGGTTTATGCTATTTGAAAATGATTATTATTATTAATTCGAGAGGATGAATGAATACAGAAAAGCATTTTGAAAAATATAAAGAAACCAACAATAGCAGATAACAAGACTCAAAAAATGCGAAGAGAAAAGTTTTTTCCACATCATGAACAACATAAATTCTAATCAGCCCATGTCCAACTTGACTTTATGCAATGCCTTTTGGGGTCTTCTCTCTGTCTTCCTTTTTCCCTCTTGTGCTTATGGAATTTTCTTTCTCTTTCTTGCCTAATACGATTTCAATTAAATTAATAATATAAATCTCTGTGCAGAGAATGAGGCAAAAAAGAGAAAAATGAGATTAGAAATTCAGAAATTGAGAAAAAGCAAAAATTTAAATTTGAATTAAAAAGTCATTGAAGTGAAATTTGATCATTTAATTAAGCAAAAAGTTTTAAGGGTTTAACAAATCAATGATTTCTCGAGCAATCTCGCCTAGAAATCAAAAAGTTTCTCATCAATATTGCAAACAATAGTATTTCATTTTTGATATAAATAACAACAACATTTATTGTGTTCTTCTAGTCTTTAAATTCAATGTGTAGAGGAAATTTTTTACGACCTGCGGTCAATTTTCAATTTCAGTTTTTATAATCATTTTCATTGTCTTCTTCTTAGGCTGAATATATTTCGATACGAGTGAATAAGAAACTTTTCCACTTCTTATTTAGTCGTTCGATCCTCTTGTCTACTTTCTTGATTCAATTCAACCGAATTATTTTATGGCTTTTCTTTAGTTGTATACGAGTGTTGTACAAGACATTGGTGAGCCCTATTTCATGCCAATAAAATCTAGAGCGAGGAATAAATAATATAAACTAATAATGAAAAATAGAAGAAGCAAAAACCCTAACTTTTATAGTTTGCAAATAGACGATAAAAAGTGGAGCACAAAATCCCAACACAAAGCACTTAAATGATCTTATTCCCACACACTCCATAGACAATCAATTGAAGCGAGGGAAATTTGACTGGATTTTCAGTTATTAATTTCTACAAGAAATCTATAGAATATTTTGAAATATGACCTATTTTGATGCAAATTAATCATATTGTACAGGGAAATTTTTATTTTAACGTAGTTTTTTGAATAAGTTTTAAAATTTTCATTTGTTTACATAATAAAATTTATTTTCGTAAAATATTTGAAAATTAAAACGTTTAAATCGAGACATTCTCATACTTCTTATTCCTTTTATGTTTATTTTACATAATTTAAAATCAATGATTATTACTGATGTATAAATTTCACATGCAAGTGAATACGAAGCGATTGAAAAAAGAGTGAGAAAGAGAAAGCTGAACATATTGAACTTTTAATGGTCAGGTGATTCTTCGAATATTATTATTCATTCATTTAAACAACCACTGCTACTGGTGCTGCTGTTGATCTCAAAATTGATAGCGAGCTATAAAATAATGTTTTTAGGGGTAACATTCATTTTTTAACATAACAGCACACCAACAGCGTGAATGAGAATTTCGTTTCATGGAAATGAAGTGGGGTTTTCCTTTCGTCATAATAATTTGTATAATTAAAAGAAACAATAGAAAATAAAGAGAGCAAAAAGTTTTTTATCATTTCGACACAAACCAGAACGAGCCAGTGTAATTTTTCATTGATAATGATGGACATGGAAAAGTTTAGCATAATTTCCAATAAAAATTCTCCATCACAGGCAAACAGCAAGCAAAAAAAGGGAAAAAAATTAAACACGTTTTGAGGGAGGCAAAAAAAGAGCATTGCGCGCTAAGAGAGATTTAATCAAATTGATTGAAAGCGTTAATTAATTTACTTCTTTTCCTTGCAAAAATCATTTCAATTTCAAATTTTCCTTCTTCTTTGCCTTCAAGTAAATGACAATTCCTTATTTCTGTTTTCACAAGTCATCAGAGATTAAAAAATGTAATAATGAAGCGATAAATAAATCTGCTGTAAATTTATCGATGTATGATTTTTTGGTTTATATCGCTTAATACTACATGTCTTTCAAATCGAACAGGGATTTTTGTTCTCACTTTTTATCTAAAAATAGACGATTTCAAATATTATGAGCCACAGGTGATATTGCTTTAAATTTTTTAAAGCTTCTGGTTTGACTCTTGATAGCGATTATACTTCTTTCCTTCTTTTACTGTCTGGTGTGTATTTTATTCGGTGAATTACTTGCACCAACATTCATTAATGTGAAGTTTAAAAGCAGGAATATCATTTTCACTGTTGTTTTTCTCTTCTCTTCTTGGTGGTGGAATTATTAAGCTAACGATTTATGAGCTTGTTTGAAATGCATTTTAAAGAATTTCACGCAAAAATAAAAAAGTAATTACGATTTGTGCAGAAAACCCGTATGAATAGTAATATGACTAACTTAATATCTGTTATTGATAGTTTTGGATTAAGCTTATTTTTACCTTTTAAACATCATCAGTTGTATTTACATCATTTTCTTAATGTTTTTATTCAATACTGTGATATAAAGATCTTTTCATTAGATAAATAAGCAGAGTATTTCAGATCATGAGAAACTATTAATATCATATAATCATATATAAATGAAATGAATTCTCAACATAAAATACTTTTAGTGAACAAATGCATTTTAATGATTTACAAATATATTATAATATATAGTATATGTATTTGCATGCAACCATGAGGAGAGCGAGTTTATCAATTAGAGAAGAATACAGGTAAGACAAACAGATGCAAACAAATATCCACATGTCTTACTCTCTTTATAGTAATTTAAATAGTGCTGCAGAAGCTGGCATCTGATGTGGGTAAATGAAAGAGAAAAAAAAGCATATAATTGCTTCATAATTTAATATATATGACTTTGAAAATGTACTCTTGGCATTTCTTCTTCTTAATATTCGAATTGAGGACAATTCTTTACTTAGAATTTATCAGCTGAATATCAAGATTGTTTTTTTTTTTTATCAAAAGAAATTTCCATAAATTGACACGAAAAAAGAAAGAATGGTAAAAAAAAATCCCTACAGAATCCTCTCACTTACTTGACAGATCCAAATATTACTTTAAGCCAAACTTATCAATTACCAAGGCAGTGACTACCTATTAGCATAACATCTTAATTTAAGTTCTGTTGAGTTTTCCTCATTGCCTATAGCTACATTTCAATTTAAAATTTGCTTCCCCATGTATTTATTAAAGCTCAATTTTTTCTATGAAACTTTCCGTTTTGCCGCTTCATCTAAATCATTAATAACTTATCTTGATATTTAAATATTGGATATCGCATACTGTTAGCGTATATTTACTTAATTCAAGAGTTTGTTAATGCTATATTTTTATTGTCAAAATAAAGTAAATTGAAACTTCATTTCTTTATAAAAATGATCTTTAAATTCTTAAGCAGCATTTTAATCAATTTTGCATTTCTACGCTTTAAAAACTGAAAAGAGCAATAAAAATACTTTTCGTTTATCAATTTTCATTTAAAAATAGACTGACTGAATGAAATTGCTTGTGGGGATAAGAGAGAATGAGAAAAATGGCAAATAAGAAAGAAAAATATTTTGAATTTTTTGCGCGAATAAACATCACAAAAATATCCCTATGTTATAATTGGCTTCCCTTTATCACTGACAACTGCCTGAATTTTATTATATTCTCCACTCTTACTTAGGGGGTTCTTCACTTCGGGAACGGAACGGGAATTCCCGGGAAAAAATCGGGAACGGGAATTCCCGGGTTTCCCGAAATTTTTAATTTTCGGGAACGGGGAATTCCGAAAATTTTGGGAAATGCAAATTTCCCATACAAAGTTCAACTCTTTTTTGAAAATTTTAAAAAAAAATTCAATAATTTCAATAAAAATTTTCATTCCACTCAAAAATGAAAAATGATGAAAAATGATGGTAAATTATTCTATCACGGTACAAATTTTTTTTCTCACTTTTTCAAGGCCCTGAGAACTCTTGATATTTTTTTGTTTTTTTTATCTTTTTTGCAAGGGGTTTGAACTCTTGTTATTTTTGAATTTTTTTGATATCGTGATTTTCTCTTTTATTAAAGACTATAAAAATTTTGATTGATTAGCCTAAAAGAAAGCTATGAGAACATTAGAAATGAAATCAGAAAGACTGCATATCTTCGTGTTATCGTTTTTAGATTTGAGGTCATTTAAAAAAAAAGTCCATTTCTAAAATTTTTATTATTCGAAAAAACAAAGGTAATCTTGAATGGGGAAATTACAAAAAGGTTTCTCGGCTTGATTTTTTTAGAACTTTTTCTTACTTTATTGTTGAACCAATTCCTGTATGTTGGATTCATTAAATAAAAGATACAATTCTTCTATTTTAATAAATAATAACTAAAGGTTGAATTATCCTATTTTGTCACTTTCTTCGAGAATTAAATTTCATTTTTTTGAACCTAGCAGTACGACAAGTAAACCAAAAAGAATCTGAAAACGATTGAATTTGAAAATATTTTGTTGTCATCGAAATTTTGGTTTACATTTTCATTAAAATTTTTCACTTTCAAATGTAAACAAAAATCATAAATTATTTATTGACAAAACGATACGCTAGAAATGAAATTGTGAATTTTTTTAATTTTTTTTTAAAATATTTTTCATAGTGGGAAATATAAGAAAGAATAAAAAAAATAATTTTATTTCTTTAATAAGAATCATTTTTTCATGCGAAATTTTTAAAATTTAATACTTTATATTTTTAAGCAGAGGCCGCCTTTAGCGCGCAAATTTTTGTAAAAAATTTTATTTGAAAAATAACGCTAAAAATTCTGTTTCGTCTTCGAAGCTTATATTTAACTGTTTTTAAAGTATAAAAAGCCATCAGAATTCATTCTATTTTTTCTGTTCATAATAATAGAAAAATATTAAAAAAAATTTTAAAATTTTCATTATGTCCAATAAAAGTATTTGTTCAAACCAACTCCTCTTTATGTTTTGATTATTGCAAAAATAAATGCAAAATTATATCGAAGAATCATAAGTTCTATGATTTTTAAATTTTCATTAGACATTTTGAGCATTTGTATGACAAAATTATTTCGGAATTTCCCGGGAATTCCCGGAATTCCCGTTCCGTTTCCCGTTCCCGAAAATCGGTCCGGGAACGGGAAATCGAGAACCCTACTCTTACTTGATCTTGACTTTTCTATTTTGATGTTGGACGATTAAGGAAAGGTGTCGTTTAACTTCCTTTTAAATACGCTCTAAATAATTTTTTATATTCAAGCTATGAAAATTTGGACTTTAAAAAAAACTTTATTACCCAAATATGGCGTCTCTCTCTGCGACAGCAATTTTGTTTATTAAATGCAAATATGGTGAATATGGAAATTGTTATTTTTGTCTCTAGATGATGATTGTTTCTCATAGAAATAAGGTAATAGCCAGCCATAAAACGATGTGAACATTTCACTGACAATCAACCCCTTATCGTGGCTACTGCTGGCTGCTTTTGCTTCTGCTTGACTACACACATGTTAATTACAGCAATGAAATTGTCTATTATCTCAAAAAATTCTATCCTACAATTTCACTTCTGAAATTAGATGTTAATTATTATTACAACTTTTCTTCTATTTCCTACTCCGGTTTCTCTCTTCTGTCACAAACATAACAACATTTTGTATTTCGTATTTATCTTTTTCTATCTCTATGAATGAGCATTTTACTAAAGTGGCCTTCAGTCTTGCATAATTTTTTGATGTTCGGCCTTTTTACTGTCATACTGAATATTTTTTTGTTGTCCATTGTGGTTGGAAATTTACGAGATATTATATATATGTTACAAATGCAGCAGTAATAGAGAAGAAAAAGAAATGTTTCTACCAATCATTGACTTTTTTTTAAACATTTTTTCCTCTCTCTTTCATTCTTCGCTCTTTTATTTATGAACTACGGAAACTTTTTTATATCAAATGCTGCATGCATCAGCATTAACTTACTACATTTACATTCATTTTCGGCGAGTAAAATTATGCAAAATGAAATTCTGCGGAAGAAATATTAATGTGAAAGCAACTAAAATTGGTCTATGAAGCGAATGAAGTCATGAAGGGCAATAAATTTATGATAGAAGCAAAAAGCACGCTTCAGCACTCCACAGAAATGCAGTTACAGTCAGCAATGTCAGTCAGAAGGAAAGTGAAAATGTCATAAATCATAAAAAAGAAAAATTTTTTGTTACTTTTCCGTGATGAAAATTGCCGACTTTTTACGATTCATCTTGCCGTGTGATTCGCATTGCTAAATTTAATTTTTTAACAGGTTGAGCTTATAAATGTAATGACAAAACGTAAGCTCGTAAAATATCTGAGCTCAGCTAGGAAAATGAGATATCCTCATACTTATTAATGATTGTGTTTGTTGTTGTTAATACTTGTGGTCTTTTAGGTCAAAGTCAGACAATGATATTGTTGACGAATAGTTTCTGATTTCTGTTAGTAAAAATCCTGTGGGGTCACTCGAACCGTTTAGAGAATCGAAAGAACTTCGAAAAGTCGCCCGAATGAAATATGATTTTTCGAATCGAATTTAAATTTCAAAATATGTTGACAAAAAAAATTTTAAATATCATTGTCTGACTGTAAAAATAATGTTTTCCCCACATTAAAAGATATTGTTTTTGAGTTATATAACGATATTATTTTACAATAATCTTCACCATAGAAATTCCATTATTTGGGATTTTTTTGTAAAAATAAATTTCGAAATTTGTTGAAGTGCCCGTTTTTTTCGAAAGGGTTTGAAAATGTTTGAAAATTTGAAATGTACAACGGTCAAAAACTTTGAATGACCCCACCAGGGTAAAATATTTTCAGTCCAAAATTTTTTACTGTTTAAAGAACCATAAAAAAAGTAGAAATTGGTGTCAAAGCTTAAAGCCATTTATTTCTCCATTTTTCTTTCTCATAAAGCCATAAATAAGGGGCATTTACATTTTAATTATCTATTAACAATAAAAAATTTTTTCCTTTCAAAAAGGAAATATGTTTGAGATAAGAGCGGAAATTGTCATGAATATAAAACTCCATATTCATTTAATGTAAAAGTGTTTTAGGAAAAATATTCTTTCTCCTTTTTTGTTTTTCCCTCTTCATTTGTTCATAAAATTCATTTTCGCGTCTCAAAAGATGAATGATGTGTGTCTTCATATATGTGTTGGTCAATGAAATAAAGACTTTTCTTTGTTCTATGTAATACATTGTAAGCGAGATGCAAGAAGCGAGTTATATTTAGTTATCATAATATTTAATTAATTGCTTAAGAAAACGAAAGAATGAAGCAAAAATAAAAGCATTGCGACAAGCGACAAAAAAGTTCTCTTCTTACCACACAAACCGATCTATTATCCCACGCTGTACATTATCATCCTAGTTTTTAATCATGAATTCAGCTAATTCAAGCCTCTGTTGTGTAATGAAAGAAGTCATAAACTCTGAAAGAGAAAACATTATGTCACAAGAACAATTTTGCAATTTATTTTCTCTTTGCCTCCTCTTTTTCAATTTTTGCAAAGTGCGAAGCAAGCCTATAGAAGATGAGAAACACATCATTATCTACATACATCTTCTCGACATAATGGACTTATTATAAAAAGGCAGCAAAAAAGGGAACTTTTTCTTATGGTGCTTGTTTGTCTATCCTCAAGAAACGCAATTTTCTATCTCTTTTTCGTGTGAGACTCATTTTTTAGGAATGATGCGAAATTCTTGTTGAATTGATTTTTTCTTTTGATTGACTTGCAAATACCAATATTAAATTACTGAAATCCTTTGAAATAAATTGCTATTATTTAACTATAAATTCTGTCTTATGAAAAATTAATTAAAATTAATCAGAAAGCAGAGTTGCAAAAGTAGATACTGTTGCCTACTTTTTCATATAAAAATATACTTTCTAACTTTTATTGTAAAAATAATTTTTTCCAAACCTCTGCAAAAAAGATTGAATTTCAAAAGCTTTAACAAAAAAGTTTGTTGAATATTTAATAAACTTAAAATAGTTTTAAGTATCCATGCCTAGTTTTGTAAAAGAGCTTTATGTTCACTATAAAGCCCACAAAGTGATTGCAATTTAGCCTATAATGTTTTTTTTTTCTCTTTCATCCACTCTAACTCGTACAAAATTTTCTTCACATTCATGTTAATTCACTGTTTCCTTCAAACTTTCTTATATTATTATGAATAAAAATTGAAAAAGAAATTTCGTTGATTAATTCATTAATAAATGTTAAGGCAAAATTAGCGGCCAGAAATTAGGATAGGCCAAAAATTAGGAACGTTTACCCTAAAATGAAATTTGCAAGGGGAAAATCACTCGAGTGTCGGGCAACAAATGTGCAACACAGAACAACGAAAACCACATGTCACACGAGACAAAAAATGTTTCATGACATTTGAATTTTACTAAATTTGCTTTTATTTTGATTCTGTTTAATGATTGTTGTCTGAAGTATTGAATTTTAAGCAATTTGATATAAATATCAATGCATTTAATCAAGTTTTTAACTCAAAAAGTAAATTTTCCAAATGTTTTGTTTACATTTTTATGTTGTTGTTTACAATTTTTGTTGCACGAGTGAATTTCCCCTTGTAAGATTGTATTTATTCTTCTGTTAAAATTCATGAAAAATTCAAATGAATTTATTTGTATATGGATTGTATGCCTTATACATTCACAAATTGTCCTTCTACTCATGAATAATCTTTTCTCTCTTGTTCTTATTTTGTTTGACATCCTCTTAAAGTTTTTATATCTTTCTCTTTGAAATACAAAACAATGGACGAAATATTGGATAAACTTTATTTAAAGATTTTCTTTTAAAGCAGAATACAAAAGAAAATTTACATTTTAAAGAGAGATATTCAATTACATTTCATTCAAATAATTGAAAAGAAAAAGAAATTTTAAAGTCAACTTTTAAATCGAGGGATTATTTTAAAAAGAAACCGCAAAACAAATTATTGAAATGCAAGTTATTAAAAGAAGTCAGTGTGCCGATCGTTGAAGAAATATGTAGACAGGGGGAAAATAACTATGACGAAAGATGCAAAAAAACGAAAGTAACGAAAGAAAACGAAAGAGAAGCAAAAATGACGAAAAGAAGCAAAAATATAAATGATGCAAAAAATGAATTGCAATTTAGGAAGTTTAAAGTCGTTATTCTATTGTTTTATAGATTCTAAAATGAACTATAAATCTTAATATTTATGCTCATAAAGTAGCAGCTCATAAAAAACGAGCTGAAAGAAAATTTATAATTTTTCAGAATTTCATGTGTTTTTTCAACGTTTTTTTTTCGACAATTAAATAGAATTTCGAAATTTCGTATTCGAATTTCAAAAACAAACATTGAAAAATTAGGCAAAATAAATTTTGTTTGATTTATCATAATAATCATGCTTTTTATAGAGTTATGATGAATTATTTACAAAAGTAGTGGTTATTCTAAGCTATTAGAAGCAGAATAGGTATAAAAGTTGCAAGAAATATGTATGAAAAATCAATCTAACGAAAAAAACGAAAGTGACGAAAGAAAACTAAAGAAACGAAAAAAAAAACGAAAGCGACGAAAGAAGCGAAAGAAAAACGAAAGAAAAAATTTCTTTCGTCATAGATATTTTCCCCCTGTATGTAGAGCATGTACCTATTAAAAAATAATAATAATAACTTCAGGTTTCTTTGTAATTCTTGAATATATATGAGAAAGAAGGGAGAAATTCATTGAGGGTGAAATCGTTGAGATTTTTTTTTCTTCATCAAAAAGTCAAATAATAATTTTTCATAATGTTCTTCTCCCTCTCTTTTTTTCATTTGCACATGTAATTTTCCCTTTCTCTGATGATTTTTTTTCTATTTTATTCACTGTAATTATTTTCATTTGCTTCTTTTTTATTCTTTTCATAGATTGACTGCTTTGCCTTCAACATATTAAGCAGCGCTTGATGTAGGTTGAAGTTAAAAAGGGATTGATGTTGATTGAGCTTCAAATTTGAGTCAAAATCTCTCGCTCATACGCACAGACATCTCATCATTAATTTATCTACAGTAAGTGAAAAATAAAACCACAAAAAGGGTAAACTTTTTATTCCATTCATAATACTGACATCATTAGACAAATTGGAAAGTTCTGTAAGAAAAAAAAACATGCATCAACTTCATATTTGAGTTGAAATCTTTTCTCATATGTTAAATTTGATTCACCAACATTTTGCGGGTGAAGCAAAACGAAAAAGGAAAAAAAAATTCTTTTTGAGTGGTTCGATAAGTTTTTTTATTCTTACCTGACCCTTTTTCATACACACTTTTTTTATTCATCATTTTTTTTCTTTTCTTTACACTTGTGGCTAACGGCAACTTTTCTAACTCATACTTTGGAGCTCTTTCTTGAGATACTTTAAAGTGGAATTAGAAAGAAAAAAAGTTTTTTCTTTATCATTTTCACTTTTTCTTTTGGGTTGAAGTTTGAAGGTAAGCAAAAATAAGAAGAATTTTGTACAGATTTCTTATTTTTGTTATAGAGCTAATATGAGTTGAAAGCCGTCAATTAATGCAAACAAGAAAGTATTACAAAATTTTTATCAAAAGAAGTTACAAAACTACCCTTTTGGCCCTTTCTTACTTTTGATTTCACTTTCAATCTTCTTTGTTTAAAATTTTCTGAAGAGGATGAAAGAAAAATTTTCTTTTAATCTTTCATATTTTCTAGTATATTGTTCAAAGACTTTTTTTGTCATGAAAAATTTAAATAAATAAATATAGAGAAGAGGCTGAACTGTAGAAAGAAAAGGTACAAATAATTTTGTGATTTTCCATTCAATAATTCTCAATTGAAAAGTTGTTTGGGTTTGTTTGTTAGAGAGAAAGAAAAGAAAATTAAATTTTTATATCTTGAAGCGAGGATACTCTTACAATTTTGTTATTTTTCAAAGAATTAGTTACATTATTTGTATTCTTTTTGAATTACTTTTAAAATAGACAAATTAACAAGAAAACAAAATTGAAAACAGTAAAATAGAAAACAAAAAGAATTTTTTAAGAAAAAACAACAAAAATTCATGATAAACTACTTGATAAACCTTAAAAAAGATGTAAAAGAAAAGAAAATTCAAATATCAATGATTATCCGAGTTTCTAAACCTCAATTTATCTTTAATAATTCAAATCATGACTTTGATCGAAGGACGAAAATTCCAGCTGATACTCATGCTGCTTAAATTCTATATTATTTGCCATTTGCAAGTGTCAGCTCTAAAAACTTTCTATGGAAATAATTTTTCATGTATAAAAAAGGCAACAGGAAAATTTTTTCATTTTTATTTTCTTAGAAATCAAATCGAATTTTATTTTTATAGGCGTTAAAGTTACAATAAAAGAACAGCAGTACGTTTCAATTTCAACTATGTGCGTCACATTCAATCTTGACATAAATTTTATGAGTACCATACAGTTTTCCTCACTCATCATCATTTTTTTTCTCATTCCATAAACAAGAATAAAAAAGATTTTGTGATGAGAACGAAGGAAAAAATCGATATTTTTATGTTTGCTTGTTTTTGCCTTTAAGCAGGAAAGTTCTTTTTACTTTATTTATGCAATTTGACAACTGACTTACTTTTCTAATTTAATCGACATTTTTTAAAGCTGACACACATGAAAAATTTTTATTTTTGACTTTAAAAGTAAACGTAAAATAAAAAATTTCCCCTTTTAAAGAAAGAGCCAATTTTATTTTATTATTATTGAACTGCTGCAGGGTTTGATAAACTTTTATGATCAGTGAAAAAAATTTTATTCTCTCCTTTGCAAACTCAAAAAATCAATTTCAGTGAGATTCATATCCAACTCCATAAATTCAAGCCGACTTACTAAACTCACATAAATAAGAGTCAGAGTAAAAAAAGCCGCAGAAAAATTCAAGGATTTAGAAAAAAATTCAACTCTCTACTAATCCCTCTTTCGCTCTAATTTAAAATCACTGTGTAAATGAAATTTTACATCCGCTCTTTCTCTTATTTTAGAAAATATTTTAAATTTTGGAACTAAATACGATAAAGATGAATTGCCTTTGAAGTTGTCACAAAATCTCTCCCTAAATCCCTCAAGAGTGCGAGAGAGAGTAAAAAAATTGTCAATTTTTATTCCATTTACACGGCAAAATGGTGAGAATAATTTTCATATTTTTGCGTTGTTATCATCATCATCAATTTCTGCTATTTTCTCTTTGACATTAAAATACTACCAATCATGCCGCTTTTCTTCTTTTTTCTTCCCTCTGGAAATTGTCAGAATTAATCAATATAAAAATTGACTTGATTGTATTTATGCTTCTTTGATATGTTAATATCGTGCTATTGTCGATGATTTTAGAAATTTTCAACAAATTTCTAATTTTCATATTCGAAAATTTCTTTGTATAACGGATTTCTAATATACAAAAATTTTAAAATTCAAAATACCGTTAAAATAAAGTATAATTTTAGGTTTCAAATTTAAAATGCGTCTAAACCTATTTTCTTTTGTTTCTTTCACTTTATTCCTAAATCTGTCAACTCATATTTTTCAACTCCTAAAAATTTTCAATTAACTGATTTTTTACGATGATTCTTCTTTTATTCCATTGTTTTCTTTCTCACTCCTTTGTCCTTTTTGTGATGATTTGATAATAATTTATACACTTGCGATTAAGATGTGTCATTCATTAACATTTTAAATTGCTGCGAGTGATTTTAAAGAGAATTTTTTGCCCTTTTCATCTTCCGCTGTTTAAAACCGAATGTTCAATTGAAAGAAGAAGAAAAGGAAGCAAAAATTGTATGCTTTCATCATGCCAGAGTCAAAATGAATGAAGCGATTATCAATTTACACACAGAGAAAATGAAAGACGATGAATGATGAGAAGTACGGTGAAAAGGAAGAAAAGGAAGAGAAAGTGGTGGCATGTTGCAGTAATTAAATCATTAATCATCGCGTCGAGAAAGAAAATGAATAAACTCAACTCGGGGTCGGTACGGTTTAAGAAAAAGAGTGGATAAAGTGAAAATTTAACTTACCAGGTATAAATTCATGAAAATCCAATTTTCCTGCAAGTAGATGAAAAGAAAGAGATTAGATGGGGTAGTTGATTAAATTTTCTTTTACTTAGGTAGTCATTGCATAAGATTTAAAAATGTGTAATGATAAATCCTTATTTTATTACTCAAACGAATAATTTTCTTAATTACAGATTAAGCACAATAAGTAAGCCTCTCTCGCTTGCTTTGGAGTAAAGATAAACTCTACAATATTATCGTTATTATTACTAAGGGAAAACTCATTAATTCGTCTAATGAATGTCACTAAATTACGATTTATGGACCCTTTCCTATCCTTAAGCTATAGTGAATATGTGAATGTCGTACAAAAATATTTTCTCTCGTTCACTCGAAAAAACAAATTAATAATGACGTTGATGTTGATTTTTGCAATTATCACGCTCATGGATTGTTTATGTTAATGCGGTTAGTGGCAATGTAGGAAATTATTAGGCAAAAATTCGTTGGTTTCAATTATTATTCTTGAAAAAAGCATGTTAGATTTTAATTTGTGAATTAAAAGCTTATTAATTTTGGATTTTTTATATCGATTGAGCTAATTATAAAAACTGTGAACAAAACACATGTTTTATAGCACAAAAAAGAAGATAATGGAAGGAAAATTTTGTGACGACTCAAAATGAGAATAAAAAAATTAAATTAAAGACCAAAAATTTATGGTGAAATGAAAATAAAAATAAAAAGCTTTTTGCTATAAAAACTTTTTTTTCACTGTTTCTTCTTTTTCTATGCTTCCGTCTTTTTCATTCCATCACAAATTCAACAACGATTCCCGCCCTCGACCTCTCACAACTTGGAGGTTTGTTTGTGCCATTATGGTTTTTTAGCGTACATTGCGAAAATTGTATAAACAGTCATATGTGGGTAGTGGTCGAGTGTGGCAATTCGTATAATATAGTATACAAATGTCCAACAGCAATAAAGCCATTTTATAAATGTTCCTCTTTTGGTTTCTTCCTTTTTCTCTTTGTGTCACTGTTATACGCGTGTCATTCTATTTTATGATACTCTTTTTCATTCATTTACACTATACGATATCAAGGGATCATTACTTTATCTATTATTAGTATTTTATTCAATTCTTTTTGTAAATTGTTGCATGAAATTTCTTATAACTTGATTTGTTCATTGATATTTTATTATGTTTATTATTATTTAATAATAAATGATGCTTTCCTAATATAATCATACCACAATGAATGAAGATTAAAACAAATTATTGATGAAAATCAAAAACTATTTTTCATTGCAATTTTGTTTGTTTACATTTTATTATTTTCTATTAATAACATAAATTTTTAACTAAAATAGGCACATTTTTGCATAAATGCAAATTTAAAGTCACCAACCCTTTCCAGTTAAAACATTCGAAATGTTAAACCAAAAATACAAACAGAAGCTTGTTACATGTTATTCTACTGTTTTGTTGCTTCATATATTTATAGTTTGTTTATACTACTCGCAATAGACACAACAAATTCCCAAATGCATTGTTCCACATGAATGTCCGTAAATTTTCTTTTGCCCACATTTTATTTCTCTTTAAATAAAAAGAGAAAGATGATGTGAAGGAATCACATGAAAAAAACAGTTTTGTTACAAACGAGAGACAATAAATTAAAGGAATAAAAAATACTGAACAAGATTTTTCTATGTGTTTGTTGCAATATTTGTTTTAAGTGTGTCATCATATTTTATGTCGTATTAAATTGTAAAATTCAAAATGATTGCGAAACATAGAATTGTTATTTGATGATTTATGAATAGTTTTGTATGAATTGCAAAAGATAAAAGGACAAAAATTTTCATTTTGTAAAGAATTTTGATTTAAAAAAAGTGTAAAATGAAAAGCTTTTTATTCAACAAATTTATAGACAGAAACGTACTAAAAAGCATTGAATTGAGTTTAGTATATAAATTAATGACACTGCATTAAAACTCATACTTTTTGTGATGAGTATTCTTAATAGTCATGCCATCAATGAAATAAAAGTGCATTATTACTCAAGCGAAGTTTAATTTGCATAAAAGCTTTGCTTTTAAGCCTCTTTTATACACTCATACAGTAACAGCAGTGACTACAATTAAAATTTACAATCAATGGACTTTCGCGCGCGAGTGTTTATACTCGCAGTAGCTATAAATGTCATTTAATGCATAAATATTCTATATATACGATGAGGCAGAATGTAAAAAAAGGAAAGAAAATTGGACTATAAAGCGACTCTCGCCATGTATTCATTTGTTATGTCAGCTAACTCACAATTGCATACCACATGAGCACTGTTAAGCGTCAATAAATAACCACATTTATTTTATGTTCCTTTCTCTTTCTCTTTCACTCTCAACAGTTGGGGTCATTTAAAAAAAAGTAAAACTGCCTTACTGTTGAAGAAATGCCTTCACAATGTGATAAAGAGTAGAAAAAAGGATCAAAATCGGAAGGTAACAAAAGAAGGAAGGAGTCAAAACGAGCTGTTTATAGATTTTGTAACATAATAAAAATTTATTACTTTTCATAGAGAGAGAAGGAGGTTCGCTTTACACACCTGTTTTAAAGGGAAACATTCGTTTCATTTTCTTTTTTTGCTTTTTTTATATAGACATCGAAAAGCTGTTTGACTATACACTATACGATTGCTTTTGTATGTGTATATAAATAGCACAAAAACAACATGCGGTAGGAGGAAATGAAATGAGGAAAATGGGAGTAATACTAAGGAAAATGAGGAATATACAGCATGCGAGACACGCAACATTCTTATTGGACTTGTTTGGCTCGTAAATTTCTATTTTAGCCACATTTGTTCAAACACACATACATATTTTGGTTGTTTCGTGGAAGACCCACTTTATCAAAAAAAGACATTGTTTGAAATTTTCTCTACTACTGCTGCTGCTTGTTTTTTAACCAACTTCCGTGTCTGCTTTGTTTACTGTTGTTTCTCGTTTAGATATGAACTTATTTTACCATGCAATACATTTATTTATTTTTTCTTTATCAAGATCTTTTTTGTTATTATTATTATTATTATTATTATTATTTATTGAAATAGCTTTTTTTCGGCAAGGAAAAGCCACAGAAGGGCATAAAAACCTTGCTAGAACAGGAATACAAAGAAAAATTAAAAATTTGTCTCAGTGAGAGAAATCTCGTTTAAGAGACTTACAATTGATTAGTTACAAAATTGAATAGAAATTGAATCACAGGATAGTGTCGCGTGACAAATGTTAATGTCGCATAATGCTCCAACACATTATTTATGTGTTTTGACTCGATTCGTAAATACAAGTTTTGACAATAAAGTGATATTTTAATTGCAATGAATTAGTGTTCGAGTATATGTGCTATTGGTTATGTAGTGTAATAGACAAAATAAGTGTTGAAAGAGTATTTCATTAAGAGTGAATGTACAGATACAATAAAGATGATTAAATAATTTGTGAAAAAAGAAGCAATTAATGGAAAAAAAACAAATGCGAAGTGTTTTAAACTAAAAGTCTTCAAATAGTCATTGTTGAAGCATAATTTAAGAAAAATTCTCGTTTCTAATGCTACATTTTAACACCCATTTGAATGCATGGCTGAATCTAAGGTTTTTATTTCCTCATCTATGCTATTGTAAATGTGTACGCCAAGAAAATTGATTGACTTTGATCCATTGTTAGTTTTGATAATTGTAGTTCTAAGTACATTTTTGTTTCTTAGTGTTCTCGAACTTGTTGGCTGTTGTAGTGATGGATATATTTGAGTGTACCTTTTTGTTGAGAATACTGTAAATAATTGTTGCGTGGGATACAAAATTTATAGCGCGAATAGGAAGACAATCAGAAACTAGGTGAGCATACATGTTGACCCTATTCTCAAGTCTATCCAGATTAAATACATTTCTTAATGCCCTATTTTGTATAATTTGTAGGTCTTTGATTACAGTATCACTAGCACATCCCCATATAGATGACATATAGTACAAATTGCTTTCGATTAGAGACTGGTAAATAACTTTTTTGACGTGTAGAGGAAGTCTATGTTTTAATTTCCATAGCGCACCGGCGGCTGATGACAGTTTAGATGCTAACTTGTTCACATGTATGTCCCATTTGAAATGATGATCAATGAATAAACCTAGATAGTTAGCCAAATTGACTCTTTTTAATACCTCATTATGGTCCAAGTATACTGTATCTTGCAGCGTGATACTTTGATGGGGTGAGTGAATAATCATGAAATTGCTTTTATCAGTATTTAATATTAATTTCTTATTTTGTAGGAATTTCTTAATAAGCGTCATGTCATGCTTTATTGCTTCAGTGGGATCAACTTTGGTTGGTAAGCTTATTGCTATAATGATATCATCTGCATACATATATATTTTTTCCTTTTAGTGGCAGGTTTGCGACGTCATTTATGTATAAGTTAAACAACATAGGACCCAGAATAGATCCTTGTATCACTCCAGAGTTGACTTTCCTACGATGACTAAGTATTGAATCGTATTTAACTAACTGCTCTCTATCCATGAGATAATTTTTAAGCAATTTCAGTATTTTACCACGAAAACCATTTCTTTCCAGTGTGTCTGTCAATAAGTTATGATCAACAACATCAAATGCTTTTCGCATATCTAACATTACTAATGCCACTTTTTTCTTTAGGTCAAGTTGAGATCTGATATCATTAGTCAATTCTAGAGCTGCTAATTCCGTGTTACATTTTCTTCTGAATCCAAATTGCCTTTCAGATATTAATTTATTTAGTTCAATATAACTCGACAGCCTTTCATGAAGAAATTTTTCTATGATTTTATTAAAGGTGCTAAGGACTGATATTGGACGGTAGTCAGCAATGTTTTTGAGGTCACCACTCTGTTTAATGCGGCTGACAGCTGCTATTTTGAAATCATTAGGATATATTCCAGTATCGATGATTCTGTCAATGAGATGCTTAAGTATTGGTGCAATTGAGATTGCAATACATTTTATGTGAGAGACTTTTATGTTATCGAGTCCACATGATGAAATTTTTAATTGCCTTATGATGGTGATGATCTCACATTCAGTTGGAGGCAATATCACACATGATCGGAGATTACAGTTTTTGGAGGAATTTCGGAATAAGTTACATTTGGTAGTTTATTTGTAAGATTGTTAACATTATCAATAAAATAATTGTTGAATGTTTCAGCTATTAGTTTTTTGTCATTACATATGAATCCATCTATACAAATATTTGCAGGTTCATTCTTCATTTTCCTACCTAAAACTGTATTGATATTTTTCCACATTTTCTTTGAGTCATTGGAGCGAAAAAGTTTGAGATCGTGTTTTCTCTTTTCTTCTTTTATTACCATTTTCAGATTAACTGAGGCTGATTTTAAAGCTCGTTTTAAGTGTTCGTTTTCTCTATCTTTTCTCAATTTGGTGGAGAGTTTTTGTTTAAGTGCGATGGCCTTTTTGACTTTATCATTATACCAACCGAGTATTTCTTCATTTTTTACTTTAATTATTTTGCATTTGGTTGATTTACATATGGAATCTTGTGTGATTTTTGTTAGTTCATTTACAATTTCATTAGGGTCTTGGATGTCATCAAATTGTATAGCAGAAACCAGGTCTTCAAAAGATGCTTGAAGTTGAGTAAAATCAGTTCTATAAATTTTCTTAAAAGTATGCTTTCTAGCTATTTTGATATTTGCGAATGAAGTAATCACCATATTGTGGTCACTTAGCTCAGAGCGGACTTTAATTGTGTGGTTTGCTATTGAACTCTCTCTGATGAAATTGATTACTGTGTGGTCGATGATGCTGTTGCTGTTGTTGCGCGTAATAAATGAGTTAGTGACATCAAAATCATAACAATTGAGAAGGGCTCTGTATTTTTTAGATAAATTAGTGGAAGCATTAAGATTTATGTTTAGGTCGCCTACGAATATAGTCTTGCCATTAGATGCTTCCATTTCTCTTTCGAGATCCATAAGAAAATCTTTTGAGTTATTGTAATCAGGTGGTCGATAATAGTTAACAATCGTAAACGTTTCAAATGACAATGAGATTTTTAATTTGATTTTTTGTATGGAGCATTTTATGTTATTACCAAATGATAGTGTTTCAATCGACAAGATTATGATGTCCTTACGGATAAAGACGAGTAGTCCACCGCCTCCACCATCCTTTTTACTGCTTTTCCTGCATTCGACAAATTTTGTATAGCCTTTTATGTTGTAAATGTTGGCTGGAAAACGAGGTTTGAGTTTAGTTTCACCGAAGACTATCAAATCAGGTTTGTGAATTAATTGTGAAATCATGAATTTTAGTTTGTCAAATTTTTCTTCTTTATTTAATCCACGTGTGTTGAAATGTAATATTGTGAAACCTTCATATTTCTCATTTTCCTTGTAATTTGCGAATGAAGTGTGAAATTTATCTGTGTTTGTATATGATGATGTTGGGGGTGGACTTCTATCCTATGCCGGATTGGAGTTGTTCTTCACAGGAATCGGAAGCGAGTTTATATAATCTTGTAGCAACTGTAGATCATCTTCATGAAAAAGTGAGATATCATTTCCATCCAATTTTACTACCTTTACTCCATTATCCTTGAAAAACACCTTAAGCTTATGGTTTTTGGTCATTTGTTTCGCTTTTCTCAAGAGAAATGCATTAAAAGGGGTCAAAGAGATGTTAAAAAATATATTGCCACTGTCTTTGATTCTGCTCTTCATTTTCATGACTTCTATTTTCTTTTCCATTTCGTTAAAAGTCACCAATATTCTTGTTTCTTTGTGATTTTTCCCCGAATTATCTGTAAATTTAATTTCCTTTTTTAAAGCTTGCACAATGTCTTGCTCATCAATGGGAATTTTTAACGTTTTTATTGTGTCAAGTGCTATTTGTTTAGGATTTTGCTCATTTTTAAGTGCTAAGTGACTAACGCCAACAATCTCCATGACATTTTCAATTTTATTCTGTTTTATCATATTTGCCATGATTTTTCTTTCTTTAGCTTTTGCGTCGTGTCCCTTTAGTTTTTCAATAGTTTCGACTCTATTGGCAAGATCAGCGATGTTGTTTTCCATAAATTGAATTTTGTTTGTGATATGTAAAAGCTGGTCTGTAATGACTTTGAGCGAATTGTTAAGTATATTACTGGTATTGTTTATTGACTCATTTATGATTTTGTTATTTTTGCTCATTTGATCTTGGATTTCTTTTATGTTGCTGACCAAGGTGGTTGTTATAATTTTATTACTTTCTTCAATATCCTTTTTATGGCTAGTGGACAATTGTTCACTTAAAGCGTCAACATAACCTTTCATTTCATCAAATGTTGTGATCTTACTATTGTTTGACTCATTTTCATCGCCATAAGATCTCATTCTTTTATACGGGGTTTGGTTAAGTACTGGGGAGCGATGGGTCTTGGTGTTTCTTTGTGATATAAGGTCTTCGCTTGTTTTGGCCGGAGACGCCATTTTTCCAGAGTTTCACAATTTGCTGTATGAAAACGAAAGAGGAAATCAAGCACAGCAGCGCATATGAAACTTATATAGAGTAAAAGGGAACCAAGTCACCTGATATAAATGATACGTAGGCCTTAGTGCTGGAACCTCCCACAATGTCAGACTAATTTATGTATTTGGTGAAAGACGAAAAAAATGCCGGCGAACAAATTTTAGATAATGGACGCTTTATTGAGTTCGAATACTATAAACTTGATGAACAGTCAGTTATGCACTTTACACACAGTCTTGTCAAATACTTATTATAATTAAGACGATATAACTTATACAATTATTTAATTTTGAAAATTAAAAGACAAAATTTCCAAATTGAATTATTTTTTCCAAATTTCCATTTCGATTCCATCGATTTCCATTTGTCTTTTTATAATAACAAAAATGATGAGGTTAAAGCACTTATTGAAATTTAATTTATGAACATTTCTTTAATTTGGAAATGACAATTTAAAGTTTTTATCGTTTAAAATTTTAAAAGTCAACAATTTAAGTTTAATGGAATAAATCTAGATTTTTCATCTTTTAAAAGCTTTTTGAACTACATTTAAGTGCTACAATCAAGAGTTGAAAAATTGGGATAAATTTATTTTAAAATCCATCATATTATGTTTTTATTGAGAAGAAAAGTTATTTTTGTTATGGCAAAAATGTCATTTTAGGTTGACCATTAAGAGCAAGGAACGTGTTCCCTTTTTCAAAACATTTGACAGCCATTGAAGACAGTCAATATTTATTTATCTATAACTAGAAAGTAGTGGGAGTGATAAAAAAAGTTGATCGTGATGGCAACAAAACCACTTGTCATAGGAAAAAAAAAGAGTGTGATCGAGAGTTTCTAAGAAGGTTCAGCAACAGCGGCAACATTGAACAAATGATTATGAAGTAATAAATTTTTGCTCCTTTTTCCTTTTTTTCTCGGTCAATATGACAAGTATGGGTTGCTTACGCATTTCACATATTTGTCATAAATTGGATGGAAAAATTGACATTCCTTTTGTCTCTCTAATGTCCCTTTTCCTTTTTCTCTCAAGTGATTTTCTCTCGCTCTCATGTGTTTGTGACTTATTTTTATAAGAAAAATGTTTCAATTCATAAAAGAAATATAGAGATGGCAAGTATGTAACATTTTTAAAATGCCTCATTCGCATTCCTTTATGTTATGACTCAATGTTCATAGAATATTCCTTTCTAAGATATCTTAGCAACAACAACTAAAATATGTATAATATCATCTTCTCTAGAATGTGTGTCCATATCTTTTTTTCTTTTGTCTGGAGGGCATATGAAGGCCGTATACACATTTATATTGCAAACACTTAAAATAGAAACTATATACATAATCTGTATCGATATCGAAGAGCCATTTGTAGAATTTATCATACATTAAGATTTTTCGTATAACAATGCCATATAAATATACTTATAGCATTGAATAAGTATAAGAAGGAGGAGAATTGAAATGAACGAAGCCATTTGATAAGGGTTTTGTATATGGCTATGATTTCCAAATAATCCATCATGTAGAAAGAAGAAAAAGGGGCCAAAATTGTACTCATTCTTTATATCCTCTCTTTCACTATTTTAAAATGTGTACTTTTTTATATTTGGACATTGTAAGCTGCTGCTGTTTTTCTTTCTTTTTGTACACTCTTCTTTCATTAATATAATGGAACTGAAAAGTGAGGACGAAAAATCCTTCATGAGACATTAAGACCGATTAGAATTGATGAAATTCAACATTTTCACACTCTTTTATTTAAAGGAAAACTTGGTTAAATTCAGTAATATGCAAAATAACTTAACTTTAAGTAGAAAAAATTTAAATTTTTACTGAATCACTTCAAAATGATGAAATCTCTTTATTGAATTAGTTTTTTCTTGTTCTTATTCTTTTATTACAATTAAGTCGCTGAAATTCAATCAATTGAAACACTTTAAACTAATTATTCACTATAAATTTATTAATTTTCAACTTTTGTTTACAATTTTGTAGAACAAAATTTGAATTTAAACCGTTGCATAATTATTTTACCAATTAAAAATTCTTTAATTATTGCCGTGACAAATAGCTATAAATTAATGCTTCAACAAAACGCCATTTAATCATTTTTCATTTAATATATTTTACATACATGCTACACAACTTCTCTCTAGCTTATATCAGTAATAAGCCATTTTTTGAAATTGCATATAATTATAAATGCGTAGATTAGAGACACGCGAGTAAGCGCGCAAAAAAAACATAGAATTGTCGGTATTTTTTTAATTTGTATTAAGTACGTGTATAACTTGTAATTTTCATCGAAAACCCAACATCAGTAAAAGTCATATCTAAAATCACTATGGAGTTCATGCTATAAAAAAGTTTTATTTTTTTGCCTAGTTGAAAGGCAGCAAAATAATAATAATTTATGAGAGAGCTCCCTATAGAATGGCTACTACTACTACTGATGCTCATAAGTGTAGAAGAGAGTGAGTCCATTTGTTGGCAATTGGCACGCAATAAACGTTACGATACTTTTAATGAACTTTTCAACATTTAATTATGCAAGCAACTTTATAATTTATAATTCTTGTTAAATTTGTCTTTCTCCTAATTGAACTATGAGAAGATGATGATGAAGACGACAAAAAGGAAATAATTTAATTAGAGCTATGGAACTTCTTCTAACCTAACAACATTTTTTTTGCTATTAATTTTTTTCCCTTACTCAAAAAAAATGATATCGTAGAAAAAAACCATTACGTCATAAGGCAAAAGTCGTTAGCACAACATGATACATACAACCACTAGTCAGTGTCAAATAAAGGGAGAAAGATACCGACATATTTGCAAAATAAGTATGAAAGATTCTTTTTACTGGTACTCATGCCCTCTGGCACTTCTGCAGTCAAAAATAATTGAGCAAAGGCAAATGTCTAGTCGTGTTGTAAGAAAATGAGGGTAGAAAATATAAGAATTATTGACACACTTTAAGATGAAATATTTTTTACTTGTGTCAGCCAGGAATAAAAGCAAACACATTCCTAAAAGAACAACAAAAAATAAAGTCTGAAAAGTTTTCACTCTTGGCTTGTATGTGTGTTTGAACGTGAGAGTTTATGTTATGCCGTAAAAAATAAAATTTTACAGCATATGCAAATGCTGATGTACTTAACCAGCATTAAACTTTTTGTTTTTATGATTTTCTAACAAGAAAAATGGAAAACTTTTTTTTTGTTTCAAGTGAGGGCAAATTTGCCAATTTACTTTTATTGATACAGCTATAAAGTTATTGTCGATTGGTGGTGGTAGATGACTGGATAAGACAGCACAAAAGAGAAAATAAAAAAAAACTTTTCCTCCACTTCGTTCTTGATTGTTTATTATACATACACTTTTTTATGCGAGAAAAATTTGCTATAACATTTACCAGAGTGAAATTAAAAGTTTCTCTTATGTTTTGTTGTTTCAGAGTGAAAACGAGGAAAAGAATTTTAGTCGAGAGCAAAGAGAAGAGCTCGCCATAATCATAAATTAAAATGTCTTTTCATGAACGGGGGAAAGAGATTCTTTTTGTTTCGTGTTTGTAAAGAACAGAAGGAAGATAAAAAATGAATGAAAGGAAAAGATTTCTTTATGAAATGAAAGGACAATAAAAAAATGTTTAAACTCTTTTTAAATATTGATATTTTGTCATTAATTATAATTGTTTTGACTTCTAGTCATCATTTATCTTGAGTTTCAACAGTTTTATGCTAGATATTCTTAGTTTTTAAGTGATTTTCAACAAGATTTTTGTTATGTTTTAAATTGATTGTTTACAAACAAACAAGAAGAAATTTAAAATTTTAACAGAAATTTCTTTTCATTTTATTCAATTCATCATAATTTATTTAAATTGTTAATTTCTTCTGTTTCATTATACTTTCTTTAAAAAACAAGTAAAGAAAGAAAAATTTCATATTCAATACAAATTTCTTCAAAAACAATTGCTTTTGCCACCCACAATTAAAATCACATTTTTACTTTCTTGAAAACGAGATATTCGAATCTTCAGAACATTAAGTCACTTCTTATATAGACATTAAAAGAAGTATGAGAAAGTCTTAAGTGAGGCACGTCTCTAAAGAAAGTTAGAAGCAACTTGTCTCAATCTAATGCTCTTACTCCAAGAGAGAAAAAAATCTAATTAAACAAACTTTTTCGACACGATGACGACAATGTGAAGAAGAAAACGCAAAAAAAAAAAATAAAATCTTATTCTATTTTGTTTGACCTTTGAAAAATTTATTTTTATGACATTGAAAGTCGATTGCTTACCTTGTAATTGTGCTAATGACTGTAAGGTCGTCGTCGAATTAAGGAAACCTACAAATATAAGTAAAAAGAACATAAATCAAATTAATATCATTTTGCCATTTGTCATAAAATTTCATTTTCTTTATTCTGTTGATGCGGAATCGCAATGAAGATTTTTTTATACCGCAACAGTAACAAATTAAAGAAAATGAAAAGAAAAACTAGGATAGGCAGCTCAATAGATAAATTGAATTTTTCAGTAATTTTCTTTCAATTTTAAATATTTGGAAAAATTTTAGATAAATTTCAAAAATTCTCATTTTAATACAAATTAGAGTTTATTGTGCCATCCTTGAGAAAAATTCCATTTTTATGCCAACAACCAACAAAACAGCCAAGGATAATTTCATTTTTTTCTTCATGCTTTCTCGGCAAGTGAAGCTTATTATAATATTATAACTTTCTTGTTTACACAGCGGCTCAAATGCCATAATGTGAAATTCATACATGAACATATTAAATTTGTGTGTAATGTAAAGTTTAAAGCTTCTTCTTTTTATTCATTCGCTCGCCTGCAAAAATTTAATTTTATGCTTTTTGTGTTTGAGGAGAAAAACTAAACTAACTAAAAATTTACTCTTTTTGTTCTTCTTTTGAACTTGCTAACGTAAGCCACAAGGAACCCTCTCTTTCTATATATATTAATTTATGTATGTACATATTCACACACATGCAAGGGACATATACAAAATTTTCATTTATTTTATGATGTTTAATGAATTTTTTTTAAATAAATGCTGACTTTACTTAAAAATTCTTTTCTCCTTTACTTTTTACATTTACTAATCTTTTTATGCATGCATATACAAAAATGTCCATAGAACCCTAAACGTGTTTGTATAATTTTCCGAATCGATGAAAATAACTTTACTACTATCGACATGAATGTGTGTGTTGGTAAAGTATGAATAAAAAAGGGTGAGGAATAGAAAATTTACATCTCTCGTCATCATCATTTACTCATTTGACACATGCATTACTTCTCATAACCTCACTCTTGTAAGTTTCCTTTCACTCACTCCATTATTTCATATTTATCACGACTCATTAGGCTGGTTAATTACAAGTTGACAACGAGAGGGGATTTTTGTTCAAAACATGTTCACTATATACATAGTGAAGGGAAAAATTCATTTATCGTCACTTTAGTAGGTAAAGTTTTCATTTAATCTCATTCACTTGTCATTTATAATAAATTTTCATCACAAAATTTTTTGTTGGACAATGAAGTAAAGCTCTTAAGAACATTTATATTTTATTGAATTAAAAATTATTTTTCAAGGTACAGAAACATTCAATTAGTGAGAATTTTTCATAGAATAATCTAAAATTCAATATTTTGATATTAAAACTGAATTCTTAAAAGAAACTTGAAAATTTCCAAGTATTATCAATTTAATCTACTTAATTCATATAAATTATATATAGATATCGTTTAATTAAACAATTAAGATGAATTTTCAAAGCTATTTTCAGATGAATTTCAGTTCATTATTGTAGAATAATTTGAAATCAAAACCTTGTTTACATTAGAAATCTTTCTGCAATTAAATTACGATTTATAAGAATAAGATAAAGAATCAAATATCATAGAAGCTTCTATAAGCTAAAATATTCCATTAAGAAAAAATTAGAAGTTTCCAACTATTTTATATTTCGCAATTATTCGAATGAATTGTCTTTACCTAGATTTGCTTTTTGCCTGCCAATATCAAAAAAGAAAATCTAGGTTATTAATAAAAGATATCTATTAAAGGCACGCAATAGAGCAAAACTGCTTGGCTTTTTCAATCTTTTCAATTACTTTTAACTTTTTCTACTAGCTCATTACATGTTTTTTTTCTTCATCGTTCCGATAACAGAATTTGCCACTTAAAAGATTAAGAAGGAAAGAGAAGAAAGAGAATTTTTTCTTTCATTCACTTTTTTCTTCCTTCTTGGTTGTTGATAAGCCAATTTTTATTTCTTTTTGAAGGCGAAACGTCGTAGCGTGTATTGATTCTTGCTTTCTAGGCTTCAAGCTTTTGAAAAAATTTTTCCTTCTCGCTTTCCATCAAGTGATATTAAAAAACTTTCAGTGCAGTCAACGGAATGAAAAAAATAATATTTCTTTCCCTTTTCTCATTAAAAACCAGTACTATCTCATGTGAGTTAGTAAGTATAACGATGATGATGATGATATGCAGGCGACAAGCAAACACATGTTGTGATTTCATAGAGAGCTATAATACAATAGTCTGGAACAAGTATGAAGCATAAATAATATGAAAAAAGTTGCATGCTTGCTTCCCTCATCTTTCATCTTTTTTTCGCATCGTACATGAGAGATTGCAGGCTCTTCAATTCTTCCTCTATCTCTGCATAATATAAAATGAATCTTTATTTAACATCATAGACTATATTTTGAAATTGAAATTGAAAAGCCGACATGAAGCTCATGTTTTTGCCGCTTTCTTTTGTGACTTACTCAAGCATAAAATTTCTCTAAAACACATAGAAATGTAGGCATAAAACAAACTCAAAAAAAAGTTTGTGTAAATGATGGAACCTTTTGATAATATATTCAAAGAGTTTTCCTGCATAAAGGTATCATAATATGTGTATGTGTATCTATGTGAAAATGTGAAACAAAGTATAACAAAAAAAAAGTCTCATAAAAAGTAGTTTTTATGGATATGAGAAAGAGAGAGGGAGAATATTATATCTAGTGAAGAAGTGAGTGAGCGTTTATAGAGTGTTAAAGCTTCAAGGTTTATTTAATGTGAGTGGCAGATGATGGAAGAGAAAGAGGCAGAAATGAAGATCATTAGAGGAAAAGCTTCTTAAAATGTTACAACAGCCGAAATGAATGATTTGGGCGAGAGCGCATTGTAGGGGATCTACATATAATGAGGTATTATGTGTCTACTAAGCCGGTGTATGTTATTTTGACTAGAAGGTACATGGATAGTAATAATCATAATAATCTCATTTTCATGAACTAAAATTTATGGCTTCTAGTTGGAATGCTATAAATTAAACATGTCCCTCAACATTATGACAATGAATTGACTGGTAATTTAATACATTTTTTGAATATTCATGTTACTGATTATTTTCATAAGAAATTATAGAAAATTGTTTCAGATAATATTTTTCCGTTAAAATTTAAAATTAGGATTTCGTTGATTGAAGTATTTCGCGTATTTTAAATGTAAACAAAAAAATTTTTTTGCAAAATTTCAATTTAAAATCTTTAAATTTGTAATTTAAAGAGATTTTCTTTACTAAAACTTAATAAAGAAAGAAATGTAATAGATATTCTCAAAAGAAATCATTTCTAAAATTAATTTTTTATCAATTTATAAAGTTAAAAATTCTGTTCTTTCTTTATACTGTATTATCACATCATTTTTACTTAGCATAAAGAAAGAAAAGAGCAATTTTCGTATCAATATACACGTCAGTGGCTGCCAAACAATTTTCATTCATTAAATCCCAATTTTCTACGCCATCACAATCAATTTTGAATGCGAAACAGAGAAGACAAAGAATTGAGCAAGCAAAGAAAACACAAAACTTTATCAACAACAGTAAACTTGAGAGAGAGCACAACTGATTTTAATCACTCGAAAAACTTTCACACTCCCACAACAAAAATCCCTCTACTGTTGCTTCCACTAGAATTTTTGAATCTCTTTCGTTCTGAATTTTTGCCCTCCCGAAAGTTTTTCATTCAACTTCAGCAATTTTCCTTTTTCTTCTTTTTGTTATTGCTTCTCATCTGAATTCCTAAAAAGTCGCCTCTTCAAACTTTTCCATTACATCATGTTACTTGCTCGCTCAGTTTCTATCGAATCTTTTTTAGACTATGAAAACTGCTTAAAAATTTTCTTTCTTTCATTCTGTTGATAAGACTACAATAAAGATGTTCTATTTTTTGGCTTCTTCTTCTCATAAGCAAGCGTTAGCATCACATTACACATAATTATTGTTTTTCTTCACTCAAGAGAGTATGTAAGCGAATAAAAAAGTTTTCTTTGAGTTTAAAATAAAATTTAATATGAGAAAAAATTTTCAATCTTTACTAAAATGAAGAAAAAAAAGAAATTTGACTGTTGTAAAAGAAAGAATGTCCAAAGGCTCACAGAAAAATAAGTAAAGATTCCTATGTAAACAGAAGTTTTTAAACATTATGTTACACTTCGTCAATGCCCTTAAGAAGGGAAAGCAAAGGAACAGTGAAGAGATTCATAAAGCATGCTGCAGTAACAACAAAGTCGAGTTTATTGAGTGAAGAGAGAAAGAAATACATGAGAATTACATCAAGAACTTTTGTTAAAGCTCTTTCATTCTTTTTTCAACATTCAAAGTGAATTGCACTTGAGTTGAATGCTGTAGAAAAATATAAAAATGGAAATACCGACAAACTTATAAATATATTTTATTTTATTCGATAAGAGTAGCATTTTTTGATGGTTGGGCTGAGTCAGCACTTGAAAAAATATTTATGTACACATCTTTCTATCGTTGTATTCAGTAGAAACGACCTCCATTATCTTCAAGATGATGCCATAGAATAGAAGGAAAATATTGAAAAAGAAGAAGAAACGAAAGAGAATTTGAGATTTTTGACATTTTACTGTTTGAGATGTATGCGAATTTCGATATTCCAGTAAAAGGTTTTCTAACAATTACAATAATTTCTGTAATTTTGACAAGTTCAAATAAGACTCATATTTGAAAAATTTAGAGCTCGGACTTGCATGCATATTTTACTTGATATGCGCATATTTTTTGTCAAGTTAATTTCAAGTTGACTTACACAAAAATGTCTTTAATTCTTTCTTATTTTATTTAACTCATTTGAAGTCCATTAAATTTTTATGAAAATCAATGATTCTTTACTATGTATATTTATTGAATTGTATTAAAACTAAATTAATTAAAGACATTTTTGTGTAAGTCAACTTGAAATCAACTTGACATAAAATATACATGCAAGTCCAAACCCTATTGGAAAGTAATGAATTACAATTTCAAGTTTTTTGAAATCTTAATAAAAAAAAATCTCACTGGGAATTTTACAAAAATTAAGTTCAATGTTTGCTTGCAATTTGATTTTTTCGAGTCTCATTCGTTGACTGTAACTACACATGTACAAAACGAAAAAGAATAAGAAAGAAAAATATAAAATAAAATGTTCATTGCGCTTTGATAATAAAAATGAGAATGAACAAGTGTTGAGCTTTTGATTTTTCCATGTCACTGCCATTTATTGTCATGAGCTTGATTAAGGTTATGAAACTTATATTGCTTCTCTTATACACATAATACAGGATTAAATGATGAAGATAAAATAACACACGAATTTCTTTCAATACCAACGACAGTCAAAAAAAAGAAGGAATTTAAGGTCAAGAAAAAGAAAGAAAAAAATCTTAATTTAATTTCGCATGAATAACACAATTGATAGGAAACGATTACAAATGCCATGTTCACGCAAACATGCCACCGATAACGGATGATTAAATTGATATAAATTGAAAAAGCATTAAAGGAAAATTGCAAAATATCTCGCAGGTATCGCCTCTCGCTCAATCGTTGCCATTCTCCTCATCATCATCATCGTCTACGTCTCGCATCCGTAAAGAATGAAATAAAAATAATAAAAGAGAAAAGTGAGTGAGAGAAAGAAAGATAGTGAACGTGGATATATACACAAACAATGCCGCCGGCAAGGGAAAGAAAGCAATCTGATGCTTTTCATTTCATTTAATATTGAAAGCAAGACGCAGCGGAAAATTCTTTCTCTCATTCTTCTCTCACTTATTTTGCGATTGAATTGAGGGGTGAAGAAGAAGAAGAAGAAGAATGTATGTATATGTAGGCCAGAGAAAGAAATAAAGAAGGAAATTGAAACTTTTTTTTCTTCCTAAAGTTCTTTTCTTTCACCCAGAAGCGATTGCTATAGAGAAAAAGAAATCGATATGTCTTACCTGTCAAGATAAAATAAAAATAAAATAAAATGAGAAGGAAAATCTTTCTTTCTAACAATTCCATAAAGTAGCAAGACAAAGACACTCTGATAATTCTTATGAATTGACATAAAGGTTAAATTTTTTTGAATGTTTATAAGTTAAGGTGATTTCATTATTATTTGATGTTTAATATTTTTAATTAACATTATTGTCATATCAATAAATTTCAATTTAATTTGTATTTGAGTTGTCAAAGATTTTAGACTTATGTTCACTTTTTCAAAAAGACCATTCTAAAAAGTATTCTAGTTAGAAAGCAACTTAATTTTATGTTTTAAATTTTTAAATCAAAATTGTCTAAGTTCTTTTTATACAAAGTATCTTTACCTTGTTATACATAACGGAAAATCTCTTATTTGCTCGCCATCTAACAAATTAAAGATTCATTGTTAGCGTATATAATCTTGACAACACATCCGAGTTGAGTTTTGTGCTTTCTTTGTGGCATTGCCTAAGTCGATTCGCTTCTGCGTTTATTCAGTGATATGTACAGAACATATAGAAGCCTTATATATATTGTACACAGACATATTTCTTCTTTTTCTACACTTGCTGTTGCTCTACCTTCGACATAAAAAAATTTCTCTTCGTGGGTGATTTATGAATATTTAAAATTTAATTTTCATGCCGTGGTGCGCATTTCTCTTTCTTTTTGGTAAAGTTTTGTCCTTTTATTTCATTGACTTATGATTTTGCAAACATAATCTTTTTGCGCAATTTCAATGTCATGTTAGCAAAATTGTGTAGAAAAGAAAAAAATGCAATTAAGAAAACAATTGAATAAGTGACTTTTATATGTCTATTAAATGCATTGCGCACTTATACAGTTGCATGTGTGCATATATGACAATGACCTTGACCAAAAAAAGTATTGTGTTTTGTTACGCTTCGTTAAAAAGTTTTTTTTTCTGCTTTGTGAAATAGTGTAGAAGTCGTCGGTATTAGCTTTTGTGTAGTTGATGCCTTCCGGGAATAGGTTTTTACATTGTGACAAGCTGTCATGTTACTATCAATATTAGAAGAATAGAAGCAACAACAATAATCATTTTTACATTAGTTTGAGTCTTTTTTGCTCATAAAGCTAATGTATTTTGTGTTTTCATTTGATTGAAGGTAATTGCTTTGAAATTTTTTATGACGGAGTGACATAATGTTGATATTTTTCAACTTTTTTCTCATCAGACCAAATTAAAAATTCATGATTAAAAAAGAGTATTCCATTGTCACGTCATCTAAATCTACTTTTTTGTGTGTGCTCTCGACAATCAAAAAACCCTTTCAGTCATCATTTTGCAAACGTTTTATCACGAGAAAAAATTGATTTTTTTTCACTGCTGCTTTCTCGCTTCGATTTAGAAATATTTTTTCATTCTCCCTCTTGTCATTTATCAATGAAACTAAACAAACCAATTCACATATGCATATGAAAATGTACATACACAATACATATTCATTAGTTTAGTCTTTGTTTCTCTCTCTAACTTTTTCATTTTTTACTGCCATTGATGACAAAATTCAGAAATAAAAAAAATGTATAGCAGCAAGAGAGATAAAAGTTGACCCAAAATTTATATCCAATTTTCGATATGACTCGTACCCGCATATGAATTAAATTGCATTTGCTGAAAAGTTTTTTCATATAAATTATTTGCTTAGTCCAGAGAATAAAGCGCATGATTTTTAGACATAGAAAAAATTTAGGTCTTAGCTGACATTGAGATTGACATGTAGATTAGTATTTATGCAGTTATGACTAAACATTTACTTTAAATATTAGTTTTTCATATATGAAAAAATTTTGCAATTCTAGAAATTGTACAAATTTTTATTTTAATCCCCAAATGTACATAAAATAAACATAGAATACTTCTATGAAATCTACGTACGATGATGGATAAAAAAGTTATATCATTCTCTCTTGGAATATTAGTTGACAAAAAATATAATAGAAATAATGAAAAAACCAAGGGGAGAGAATAAAAAAAATTTGAAACGTACACATGAACTAAGTCAAAAATTCATGTAGAAAGAGATGATGAGAATATAAACAAAGATTTTAGACAGGAAATAATAGAACGGTTTCAGAAATAAAATTTAATTGTTTCAAAGTCACTTGATCTTTTTAAAATTAGTTCTTTTTTAACATAATTATGTTTTACTTATGGTATTTTTCAGAAATAGTAAGTTAGAATCACTTTAAACTGTTTGTTTTTGTGAATTTTCTTAAATTCATTTGTTTGTTTATATTTTAAAAATTTTAATTTTAGATTTGAAAATTTAAACTTAACGGTTAAATTTAGTAATAAGAATCTTAGTGAATATATAAAAGAAAGAAAAACATTGCAAATAAAACATAGGTTTTCTATCATTCAAATCGCTATTTTCATTTCAACATCCATTCATGTGTATTATTAATCTGCTCACACGTTTATCTAACTACTGCTGAATGAAAGAGAGACAAAGCTGATAATTTAGAATTTTGTATGGAAATTATTATTAGGCATTTGTTAATTGAAAATTTCCGTTTATTTGACACACTCTCACTCTATCTATCTATCTAGTCTCAAGCGTATACGTGGAGAGTAAGCGAGTAATTGTATTTATTAGGTAACGATGGAAACCTTATGGAATATTAAAACAAACGGCTTCTCGATGGCAACAGTACTCTCTCTTACAAAATAAATTTTCATTTCAAGGTTTTTGCCACAAAATATATGTGTGTATTTTGAGGGTAAAAAAGCACCAACTTGGTTTTGTTAATGATTATCATGACTCTCACAAAATTATAGTTAATGCGTATTGCAGAGAGAGAAAGATAGTAGTAATTATATTAATTTAATTGTTTTGTGTACATAATAAAGCAATTAAATGTGTAGAATATATTCATTTTATATCTTGATTATGGATATAAGGGAAAATTAATTAAATCAAAAGTTTAAAGTGCTTCAAATGAATTATATACATAATTTCCATATTTCTAGAAAAATAAGCTTTATTTGTATTTTAATTAAATTTATATTAATTAACAAACAACAAAAAATTCTCTCGATATAACAATTTTTCTCATCATCAGTCTCGAAAATGTTTTTTTTCTGTGGTATCTCTTGAAAATATTGAGTTGAGAGCAAAAAAAAAGCTAATTGGGCTCATTCAATAAGCGTAGAGAGAGCGAAAATGGTTTCTGTGGTAGCAAAAAAAGAGAAAGAAGAATTGAAAGCGTTTATCAATAAAAATTAATTTATTAAATTGATATACGAGACTCCACATTAATTAATACTCCAAAACAAATAGTAAAAGTTGTAGCAGTAAAAAAATTATCTCATTTTATGATTCATTATAAGATGTTACGAAACAAGTAGCATAAATCGTAAAACTTTTTTCCTACTTTTTGGGAAAGCATCATAAATTAAATGACATAAAATATTTATGTTGTATGTATGTGTATGACAAACGAATGGAAGAAATTGTAGAAATTATTTCATTAAAAAAATGATATTTCTTTCCAAATGAATTCACATTCTGCAATGCAAGAAAAACCCACACAAAAACAGTTTTTTAAGGATAAATTTTGTTGTCGTAAAAAGTTTTTTCCTCAATCTTGAAAAAGTTTTATTTCTATCTCATTTTATCCATGAGATGAAGATGAAAATTCCTTCATTTGATATTGCTTTAGAGCAAAAAATTGAATGTTTCATAACTCAAATTTACACAACAGCAAATTCTTAATACTTTTCAAACAATATTCATCAACAAATTTTTGTTATTTCATAACAATCAACCCACAAAATCCTATCAAAATATCAACAAACAGTCAACTATTTATTCGCCTCTTTTTCATTCTCCGACCCTTTTTCAAAAAATCCTTCCCTTCGATATGAAAATTCCTTCATACAATTTGATCTGATCTAATTTTCAAAATTAGGGATAAAATCACATTAATGTTATCAATAAGAGTAAGAGACGAAAAATCAACTAACTAAAATATTCATAACGCAAAGTGAATTAATTTCGTAATTGCCAAGTTCCGAAAGAACTATACGATAAATGCTTGCCATTGAGCAAGTAAGTGCGGCCAAACATTTGTATGAGAGAAGGAGAGAGAAAAAAATTGATTCACATAATGGTTAACGACTGTAATTTTTGTTTCCGGAAAAGAGTCTCGACAGTTTCGATGAGCAGAAAGCTTCATTGATATTTGGGTCTAGGCCTCTGTTCTACTAACATGTGTGAGTACATGAAAAACAGATTACCATTTCCGACCAAAAATTGTTGTTATTTATGAAGTTTACATGTATACTTATTTTTTGTGGTATTTTAATTCAATAATTCATAAAGCCCTGGCAAATGGTTACAATTTTGTTTTCTTTTTTTCTTTCTCTCACTTGATTTTTATGTATGTGTTTGCAGTTAAGAAATAATGGAACTTTTCAAAATTTGCTTTTTATATAAAACTTAAAATCAAAACTAAATTTTGTGATTTTACATGAACAATAATTTTGTTGAAATTAGCTCAAAAAATAAAGTTGTGCCCATTTTAAAAATCTTCTATTATTTCTTGATGTATATTTTTGTGCACATAAAATATTCACGGGGAATGCACGAGTACATTGTACTCTGATTGTGAGCAGTATACATAAAAAGCAATTAACTTATATTTTATAAATAAATCAATGTTTTTGTTCTTGTCGTTGCTCGTTTACTGGTGTTGTTAGTAATATGTTTAATTCTAACTAAGCCTAAAGCCAGAAACAACTCAAGAGCTTCGTTAATGCAGCCATTTTTCTACTCAATAATTGATCGAAAGCACTATCGAATTGAATTGAATGCAATTCACAAAAATAAGCTTTATAGCCGCCGGTATTGAATTTTAAATAATTTTTGGCACACACTCGATTCGGTAGAAGAACTTGACATTCAATAAACGACAAAAATCTCTCTTTTTCGTTCTATTTTTTGTACTTTTTCATTCAGATGTTTAAATTGCAATGCACCAATCGATTGTGAAATGAATCTGAATCGTTTTGTGAGTCAGCGAACGAATTATTTTTTGGTTGATTCAAAAATAGATTTTACACAGATAGAAATGAGATTTTTTGCTTTTCTGTCTCAGTTGATATACAGAGACTAAAAAAATTCATTTGTCAGGTGAATCGAGGGATGATATAATTAATCGATTTTGATTGATTGTGTTTTAATGTAGTTGTAATTTGAGAATAATTGTGTGCAATGGAAGAATTTGACCAATATGCAACTACAATCAATCAGTGACTAATTAACTTAAATCACTTCATTGTCAGCTGGGAAGAATGTAATTGAACCAACAAAATAAACAAAGTTCTCAAGATAAAGTCTAAAAATAAATTTTATAAAGAAATTCCTATTTTCGCATATATACATGCAGTGCATAGCGATAAGGTCATTGATCTAAACACAGTCTAAGCGAGCTCTCAAATTATCGAATTCATTAAAAAGATCTTAATTATTATATCCAAAAGGCACAAAAGTGATTCTTCTCATCTTTTTTTTCTTCTCATTCAATTTCAATAAATATCAATGTCCATAAAAAAGGTATATATAGAATGTAAGCTAAAGCCGACCATTTTCTTCATCATACATATTAATAGCTATCCCATCAAAATATTTTCTCATCAACGAGATTCTTTATGCTTGCTTGAGATCACCATTTTGATGAGATTATGAATAATTTATTTGCAAAGCATTAAGGGTTGCCTTTACTCTCACATATATTTATTAGCTTCTACCGTTTTCGCTCTTGCTTGCTCTCTTTTACGATACACCTCATAAAAACCATTTTTAGCTCATTTTGTCGAAGAATTAAAGAATCATTTTGACTGATTTTTGGGAAGAATAAAATTTAGTTTTAAATAAATAGAAAAAAATTTAAAACTCTTGATTTATTAAGAAGATTTGCAAAGAATTTGACATTAAAGTAAGAAAAATGCGCTAAAATATCACAATCATTCTTCATAGCATTTTTATTCTCGTTGTGATTTCACTTCTTTTCTTTTCTTTTTGGACAAGCAGCAACAACGTACAGACACATAAAAGAAACTACATCATATTACATGCCAGTGTCTGATGGCTGACGAGCTACTGATGATAATATAGCGGTGTAAAAAAATAAACATTACTCATTCGACATCATCAGCAGTAGCAGCTACGGTAAATAAGAGAATCATAAAAAATAAAGCTATTTCTCGCAAGATTGTAAGCAGTTATATGGAAGAAAGAAAGGAAAATAAAATCATGAGGAATCATTCACATGATGTGACTCAAATTGCTTGAATAATTTATTTATATATACACGCACTCTTTTTGGCGTTTGAATGTCTCATCTCGAAGCGACACATTGCCAAAATAGTGACTGAGTGAGAAAAAAAAAGTAATTTTGCTTGTCAATCAACAAATGGAGATAGATACAATTACAAATAGGATTTTTTGCCTTCTATCATCGAGAAATAGTGCACACACGTGTAATGAGTAAAAATTCCTTACTAATTGTATAACATTCAACGTATGTGAATAGAAATAGAAGAAAAACAGTGATGTAATTTCAAGTGTGAGAGTGAATAAGGTTGCTAACCTAAAACATCTACCTTGAGAAAAGTCTCATCGCATTCTACTATGATACTACAGTAATTGTTGTTGTAAAAATTCTATTTTGAAATTTTCTCCTCTTTTGCTTTTCTGCTGTTGGCATAAATAATAAATTATTGCTTCAACTTTTGTGTATGAAAGAGCAATAGCAGATAAAAAGGAAGTTTGAGATCAATTAATAATTTATTGCAGTTTCATTTTAGAAATTTATTTGGATTTGGTTTTAATTCTTAAGGAGTGTTTGCTCTCCAATTAATCTCCTATTTCAAAGCCATTAATCTTCTTTTTTCCCTTGTTTTGAACAGAAATGAAATGACAATAACAACAAGAAACTTCTTTTTTTTCTTTCATAATTTAGTCAAAAAAAGTTGAAACGAAATTAAAAACACCATGGTAATGCTAATTAACAAAGTTAAGCATCCAATCCTAATTTAAAATCATCAAGAAAAATTAGCGCCAAAAAATACTTAAGAAAAAGCAAACTAAATTTTACAACAGAGTTAATGTTATTTTTATGAGTAGGCGAGAAATGGTTAAAATCATGGTAATTCAAAGCAAAAAAATAACGGTCATATAAGAATTCCGAAAACTTTCAAAATTCTAGATGATGTGCAACTATGCTTTCGAAAATAAAATTTTTATTTTCATTTTTATTAAAAAAGTTTATATTAAAATGCTTTGCACACTTGTGCAAGTACCAAACTGATATTAATTTACTACTAATGTTTGGTACAATTTTAATTAAGAGTCAGAAATGAAGATAAAGAAAGAAATATTTTCTCTGTTTAGAAATTTGTTTTCGAAAGGGTGTGGAAAATTGAAGGAATACTGTTTGAAATTTTTGAAATTAAAAACGTCATTTTTTTTCGTTTATGATTACCAGATTAAAAGATATTTCCTTTTTATTTTGGCTAGAAAGGAAACTTTTATTTCGTAAGAAGGATCATTCGTACAGAGTTTTAATAAAGCGTAGAATGTACGCCATTTTCTCCATCATCGCCTCTTTTTATAAGTTAACAACTACTTAAGAAAGAGTTATCAGTATCAATAAAATCATGAAAAAGTCAAGAAATCGTTAATGAAATAGAAATTGAATTATATTAGATGTTTTAATTACGAACTATATTATGCGTCTTCTTATACCATTCGATCATCATCAACAGGTTCTCCCTTTCTTTTGAGCCTGTCGTCTTCTTTGCGTTACTGTGCTGCTCGCGCGCTTCTCGCTTGCTTGCTTTGCTTTATACATTATACACAGATATCTATTTCTATTATTTACTCAAATAAAATTTTCTCATCTGGGAACGAAAGTTAACATTCATGTATTTGTTGTGGGCATATGCTTATCTCAACGTTTTTTCTTAGCTCTCTTATGCTTTCCTTCGCTCGCCCGATCTAGTGTTATTGTATTATAATGTCTATACTAACAACCATTTTCAAACGTGACTCTTTCACATTAGTGCGAATAAGTTAGGAATTTTTCTCTCTCTTCCTCTTTTCTTTTAGAAATAAAATAATTGTTTGTCGTCAGAATTACAGGAAAAATTCTTCTTTTAAAGAGCTTAACATTTGAATGAAAGAAGGAGATTGAAAAATTTGTAATGATTAAGATATATAGTGGAAATTTCTCTTTTTCTTCTTTTTGCTGACTGGCTGCCACTGCTTTACTTATGTACAATTTTTTGAATGATTAAAAGCGATATATTATCCTTCTTAAGAATGATTACAAGTACAATTCCCCTTGGCTGCTACTGCTGCTCTTGGCTTCTTTTCGAAAGTTAAAAGAGATGAGAAGAGAGAGAGAGAGTGAGAGATAAATATATCGTGTATTAAAGAGTATTTTAATCAAACCAAAAACCTCTCCTTAATTACATTTATATGTGCGTGTGATAATGGCATTGGACCATCGTTCCATTGATCGTTGTTAATAAACAAAACGCATGAGAAAAGAATTCTGCTCTGGTTTCGGCTTTGCTGCGGTGAGCTTTCTCTAATTTTACGCTTCCACGAATCCTTGTTGCCTTGTACACTAGTTAACTTTCTAGATAATTTTTACTTATTATTCGCGATGGAACCAATTGTTTACTCTTTAAAAGTTAAAAACGAAACAAGCGCGAGCGAAGAGGACAGAGTTTGTTTGTTCATGTCTTGCGCATTGAGATGAAATAAGGAAAATGGAAGAAACTTCGGTGGAACCATCAACACTGACAGAGTGAATTGAAACTGAGTTAATTATTTTAATTTGTCTCAAAAATGAGTGAGGATTAAACATGGGAATTAATAATTTGCGGTTTGTTTTATGAGGGAAAATGGTCAGTAATAAATATCACAAAGATAAGAATTAATTGACATTTGGACAAAAATGAAATCAAAAACTTGAGAATGGAGTCAAATAACATATCGTTTATTATAAAATTTGAATATAATGAAGGTAAAATGTAGATCAATGAAATAAATGCTCAATAGCTTATAAATATTTCGATTTTGGAAATACCAAAATTCCAATTGTTGAAACAAAAGATAACAAATTTCCTTTTTGAATCCTCAAACTATATATATTTGAATATTCCGGTGTCAGATTAAATTTACGATTCATTTTTTGACTAATAACTAACGACAAGTGCCAATCAAATGAAGGAATCCGTAGATTAAAATCAATTGTCCATTTTTCAATCATTTTTATTAGAGAAGCAATAAGAAAAAATTTATTGTTCACGCATATGCGCCTAAGTTACGATGTTTATTCTTTGTCCTTCCTTTTTTCTCCACCGTGATCGTGGTTCAGAAAAAGTTGTAAGTAAGAGGCATGATATTGGTGCCGGTAGAAAAAAGAAAAAAGAACTTTGCATTAAATGGTCCAAGATTTCCGGCATATCAACTGACCGGGAAGAATGTGGAATTCTCTCGCTCTTGCCTCTTGCTTGCCTACTGTTGTTGACATTCAATAATAATTAAAGACTATTGACATCAAGAGATTTTGTCAGCATGTTTCTCCACAAAAGATGAAAGTATATCATAACATACATATAATATATACTATAAAGAAAAATTCCCTTCACTACATCAATTTCACAAATAAAAAGAAAATTGTCATTAACTACAACAGCCTATTGAGAAGAATAAAACGAAATTGAAGTGAAATTTTTCAAAATGTTTTATCCAACATTGAAAACTTTGTATCAGTTTCGAAAAAAGTAAGTAAGAGTAAGAAAAGTCCATTCGCAAGGCCCAGTGAGGCTCCCTTATTTCATTATTACGGAGCGAACATACATTTAAAATTAGACAATCATCGCGCTTTCTTCTTTCATCGTGAACACAATGGTTGTTGCAAATTTGGTTATATTCTCACTGTCTTCCCTCAAGAGACAAAGGAAAGAAAGGCGAAAAAAAAGCTATTCTTATAGACAGCACGAGGTTCTTAATGTTGCTTTTTGGCTCGCATTTATGAGCTGTAGAACAAATGAAAAATAATTGATAGTTTGGCAGTCTGCCAAGGACGAAAAAGGGCTTTGTGTTTTTAAGGCGTGATTAAGCAATTATCACGTATAAGAAATTAAAAATGTTTGGAGATTACAAAAATTTCATCGAGGTTTTAAAATTTTATTCTTTCCTTTAATTGGTAAAAATTAGATTCAATTACTCGGTGAATTTTTTTAAATTTTCTGTTCTTTTGTTGTAGTTTTCGAAAAATGTTTGTAATTTTCTCCGTCTAAGAATAAAAAGAAAAATTTTTCTACCTTATAAGATCAGAATTTTTTGAGCCATTGCTGTTGTTGTTATTATCAATGCTGCCTTTCAATGCAGAAAGTTCTGTGATGATTTTGTTGCGTTGATGTTGTTTTGATTTATGTGCGTGCAAGTATCATTTTGAAAACATTTTTCACCGACTGTGAATTCGCAGAGCAAGGCCATTTGTGATGAGTGTTAATGTTGTTGTAAATAATGAAAAAGGGAGCCTCTACTGGCCTCAATGGACGTTTCTCTACTCTTACTTACTTTTTCGACAACGATAAAAGTTTCAATGTTGGAAAAACATTTTGAAAATTTCACTCAATTCGTTTATTCTTTCATAGGCTGTTGTAGTTAATGACAATTTCTTTTTATTTTGGTAAATTGTGTAATTGAAGGAATTTTTCTCACTAATGAAAAAAAAAGAGAAAACCTTTCATCCTTTTGTGCGAGAAACGATGTGAAAAATCTCTTGATGTCAATAGTCTTTAATTAATTATTGAATGTCACACAGTAGGGCAAGCAAGAGGCAAGAGCGAGAGAATCACATTTTCGGTCAGTTGATTAATGCCGGAAATCTTGGAAATTTAATGAAGATTCTTTTTCTTTTTTCTACCGACCCAATATCATGCTCATTCATTTACAAACTTTTCTTTGAACCAGATCACGTGAGAAAAAAAGGAAAGGACAAAAGAAATAAACATGTAATTAGGCGCATTGCGTGGCACAATGAAATTTTCTTATTGCTTCTCTACCTATAAAAATGCCATTGAAAAAGGAAATTGATTTTATTACGGAATTCTCATTTGATTGGCCATTGTCGTTAGTTATTAGTCAAATAATGAATGTAATTTAATTGACACGAATATTCAAATGAGTAAAAGTATATAATTAGGAAATTAAAAAGGGGAATTTGTTATTTTTGTTTACAACAACTTGGGAATTTGTATTTCCTAAAAAATCGAAACTATTTTTAATAGCTATTGAGATTTATTTCATTGATTACAGTTTTACCTTCAATTATATTAAATATTTAATTAAATAAACGACGATGTTATTTGACCTCCATTCTCAAGTTTTTGATTTCATTTTGTCAAAATGTAATTATCTTTCTTATCTTTGTGATATTTAATTATGACCATTTTCCTCATTAAAATCAACCGCATTATTAATTCCCATTTAAATCTCATCATTTGAGACAACATTAAAATAATTAAACTCAGTTTCAATTACACTCTGTCAGTGTTGATGTTCACGAAGTCTTCTTCATTTTCTTATTTCATTCAATGCCGCAAGACATGAACAAACAAACTCTGTCTCTCGCTCGCTTGCTTCGTTTTTACTTTTAAAGAGTAAAAAATTGCGTTCACATCGCGAAATAAAGTAAAAATTATCTAAAAGTTAAACAGAGTGTAAGAGCAAAAGGATTCGTGGAAGCGTAAAATTAGAAAAGCTACCGCAGAAAGCGAAAAGAGAGAATTTTTTCCATGGTTTATGTTTATTAGCAACGATTAATGGAAGATGGTCCAATGCATATACACGCACATATAAATGTATTAAAGGAGAGTTTTTGTTTGATAAAAATACTCTTTAATACACGATAATATTTTATCCTTAGCTCTTTTTCTATCCCTTTTTTATATTTCGAAAAGAAGAAGGAAGCAGCAGTAGCAGCCAAGGGGAATTGTACTTGTAATCATTCTTTAAGAAGAATATCCTCACTTTTATCCGCTTTTAATCATCTCAAAAAATGTACATAAGTACAAAGCAGTGGCAGCAGTCAGCAAGAAAAGAAGAAAAAGAGAAATTTTCCACTCATTATCTTATCATTACCAAATTTTTCATCTCCTCTTTTCATTCAAATGCTTAAGCTCTTTAAAAGAAGAATTTTTCTGTTAATTCTGAACGACACAATTATTTTATTTCTAAAAAGAAAAGAGAAGAGAGAGAAAAATTCCTTATTATCGCAATAATGTGAAAGAGTCACGTTGAAAATGGTTGTTAGTATAGACATTATAATACATAACACTATGATGGGAGCGAAGAAAGCATAAGAGAGTAAGAAGAAAACGTTGAGATAACGATTGCCACAACAAGATAATGAATGTTAACTTTCGTTCAAGATGAGAAAATTATTTGAGTACATAATAGAAATAGATATCTGTGTATAATGTATAAAGCAAGCAAGCAAGCGAGGAAGCGAGAGAAGTAAGCAAAGAAGACGACAGGCTAAAAGAAAGGGAGAATGTTGATGATGATGATGGTATAAGAAGACGCATGATATCAGTTCGTAATTAAACATTAATTAATTCAATTTCTATTTCATTAACGATTCTTGACTTTTTCATGATTTATGATACTGATAACTTTTCATAGTAGTTGTTAAACTTATAAAAAGAGGCGATGATGGAGAAAATGGCGTACATTCTACGCTTATATTAAAACTCTGTACGATGATCCTTCTACGAATATAAAAGTTTCCTTTCTAGCCAAAATAAAAAGGAAATATTTTAATCCTGGTAATCCAAAACGAAAAAAAATGACGGTTTAATTTCAAAAATTTCAAACAGATTTTCTTCAAATTTTTCACACCCTTTCGAAAAACAAATTTTAAACAGAGAAAATATTTCTTTCTTTATCTTCATTTCTGACTCTTAATTAAAATTGTACAACATTTTGTAGTAAATTAATATCAGTTTGGTACTTGCACAAGTGTGCAAAGCATTTTAATATAAACTTTTTTAATAAAAATGAAAATAAAAATTTTAATTTCGAAAGCATAGTTGCACATCATCTAGAATTCGAAAGTTTTCGGAATTCTTATATGACCGTTATTTTTTTGCTTTGAATTACCATGATTTTAACCATTTCTCGCCTACTCATAAAAATAACATTAACTCTGTTGTAAAATTTAGTTTGCTTTTTTAAGTTTTTTTTGGCGCTAATTTTTTTGATGATTTTAAATTAGGATTGGATGCTTAACTTTGTTAATTAGCATTACCATGGTGTTTTTAATTTCGTTTCAACTTTTTTGACTAAATTATGAAAGAAAAAAAAAAGAAGTTTCTTGTTGTTATTGTCATTTCATTTCTGTTCAAAACAAGGGAAAAAAGAAGATTAATGGCTTTGAAATAGGAGATTAATTGGAGAGCAAACACTCCTTAAGAATTAAAACAAATCCAAATAAATTTCTAAAATGAAACTGCAATAAATTATTAATTGATCTCAAACTTCCTTTTTATCTGCTATTGCTCTTTTCATACACAAAAGTTTGAAGCAATAATTTATTATTTATGCCAACAGCAGAAAAGCAAAAGAGGAGAAAATTTCAAAATAGAATTTTTACAACAACAATTACTGTAGTATCATAGTAGGAATGCGATGAGACTTTTCTCAAGGTAGATGTTTTAGGTTAGCAACCTTATTCACTCTCACACTTGAAATTACATCACTATTTTTCTTCTATTTCTAATCACATACGCTGAATGTGTTATACAATTAGTAAGGAATTTATACTCATTACACGTGTGTGCACTATACTCGATGATAGAAGCGAAAAAATCCTATTTGTAATTGTATCTATCTCCATTTGTTGATTAACAAGCAAAATTACTTTTTTTTCTCACTCAGTCACTATTTTGGCAATGTGTCGCTTCGAGATGAGACATTCAAACGCCAAAAAGAGTGCGTGTATATATAAATAAATTATTCAAGCAATTTGAGTCACATCATGTGAATGATTCCTCATGATTTTATTTTCCTTTCTTTCTTCCATATAACTGCTTACAATCTTGCGGAAAATAGCTTTATTTTTTATGATTCTCTTATTTACCTTGCTGCTACTGCTGATGATGTCGAATGAGTAATTGTTTTATTTTTTACACCGCTATATTATCATCAGTAGCTCGTCAGCCATCAGACACTGGCATGTAATATGATGTAGTTTCTTTTATGTGTCTGTACGTTGTTGCTGCTTGTCCAAAAAGAAAAGAAAAAAAGTGAAATCACAACGAGATAAAAATGCTATGAAGAATGATTGTGATATTTTAGCGCATTTTTCTTACTTTAATGTCAAGTTCTTTGCAAACTTCTTACTAAATCAAGAGTTTTAAAATTTCTTTCTATTTATTTAAAAACTAAATTTTATTCTTCCCAAAAATCAGTCAAAATGATTCTTTAATTCTTCGACAAAATGAGCTAAAAATGGTTTTTATAGAGTGTATCGTAAAAGAGAGCAAGCAAGAGCGAAAACGGTAGAAGCTAATAAATATATGTGAGAGAGAAAGGCAACCCTTAATGCTTTGCAAATAAATTATTCATAATCTCATCAAAATGGTGATCTCAAGCAAGCATAAAGAATCTCGTTGATGAGAAAATATTTTGATGGATAGCTATTAATATGTATGATGAAGAAAATGGTCGGCTTTAGCTTACATTCTATATATTACCTTTTTATGGACATTGATATTTATTGAAATTGAATGAGAAGAAAAAAAAAGATGAGAAGAATCACTTTTGTGCCTTTTGGATATAATAATTAAGATCTTTTTAATGAATTCGATAATTTGAGAGCTCGCTTAGACTGTGTTTAGATCAATGACCTTATCGCTATGCACTGCATGTATATATGCGAAAATAGGAATTTCTTTATAAAATTTATTTTTAGACTTTATCTTGAGAACTTTGTTTATTTTGTTGGTTCAATTACATTCTTCCCAGCTGACAATGAAGTGATTTAAGTTAATTAGTCACTGATTGATTGTAGTTGCATATTGGTCAAATTCTTCCATTGCACACAATTATTCTCAAATTACAACTACATTAAAACACAATCAATCAAAATCGATTAATTATATCATCCCTCGATTCACCTGACAAATGAATTTTTTTAGTCTCTGTATATCAACTGAGACAGAAAAGCAAAAAATCTCATTTCTATCTGTGTAAAATCTATTTTTGAATCAACCAAAAAATAATTCGTTCGCTGACTCACAAAACGATTCAGATTCATTTCACAATCGATTGGTGCATTGCAATTTAAACATCTGAATGAAAAAGTACAAAAAATAGAACGAAAAAGAGAGATTTTTGTCGTTTATTGAATGTCAAGTTCTTCTACCGAATCGAGTGTGTGCCAAAAATTATTTAAAATTCAATACCGGCGGCTATAAAGCTTATTTTGTGAATTGCATTCAATTCAATTCGATAGTGCTTTCGATCAATTATTGAGTAGAAAAATGGCTGCATTTAACGAAGCTCTTGAGTTGTTCTTGGCTTTAGGCTTAGTTAGAATTAAACATATTACTAACAACACCAGTAAACGAGCAACGACAAGAACAAAAACATTGATTTATTATTAAAATATAAGTTAATTGCTTTTTATGTATACTGCTCACAATCAGAGTACAATGTACTCGTGCATTCCCCGTGAATATTTTATGTGCACAAAAATATACATCAAGAAATAATAGAAGATTTTTAAAAATGGGCACAACTTTATTTTTGAGCTAATTTCAACAAAATTATTGTTCATGTAAAATCACAAAATTTAGTTTTGATTTTAAGTTTTATAAAAAAGCAAATTTTGAAAAGTTCCATTATTTCTTAACTGCAAACACATACATAAAAATCAAGTGAGAGAAAGAAAAAAAGAAAACAAAATTGTAACCATTTGCCAGGGCTTTATGAATTATTGAATTAAAATACCACAAAAAATAAGTATACATGTAAACTTCATAAATAAACAACAATTTTTGGTCGGAAATGGTAATCTGTTTTTCATGTACTCACACATGTTAGTAGAACAGAGGCCTAGACCCAAATATCAATGAAGCTTTCTGCTCATCGAAACTGTCGAGACTCTCTTTTCCGGAAACAGAAATTACAGTCGTTAACCATTATGTGAATCAATTTTTTTCTCTTTCTTCTCTCATACAAATGTTTGGCCGCACTTACTTGCTCAATGGCAAGCATTTATCGTATAGTTCTTTCGGAACTTGGCAATTACGAAATTAATTCACTTTGCGTTATGAATATTTTAGTTAGTTGATTTTTCGTCTCTTACTCTTATTGATAACATTAATGTGATTTTATCCCTAATTTTGAAAATTAGATCAGATCAAATTGTATGAAGGAATTTTCATATCGAAGGGAAGGATTTTTTGAAAAAGGGTCGGAGAATGAAAAAGAGGCGAATAAATAGTTGACTGTTTGTTGATATTTTGATAGGATTTTGTGGGTTGATTGTTATGAAATAACAAAAATTTTGTTGATGAATATTGTTTGAAAAGTATTAAGAATTGCTGTTGTGTAAATTTGAGTTATGAAACATTCAATTTTTTGCTCTAAAGCAATATCAAATGAAGGAATTTTCATCTTCATCTCATGGATAAAATGAGATAGAAATAAAACTTTTTCAAGATTGAGGAAAAAACTTTTTACGACAACAAAATTTATCCTTAAAAAACTGTTTTTGTTGGGTTTTCTTGCATTGCAGAATGTGAATTCATTTGGAAAGAAATATATTTTTTTAATGAAATAATTTCTACAATTTCTTCCATTCGTTTGTCATACACATACATACAACATAAATATTTTATGTCATTTAATTTATGATGCTTTCCCAAAAAAGTAGGAAAAAAGTTTTACGATTTATGCTACTTGTTTCGTAACATCTTATAATGAATCATAAAATGAGATAATTTTTTTACTGCTACAACTTTTACTATTTGTTTTGGAGTATTAATTAATGTGGAGTCTCGTATATCAATTTAATAAATTAATTTTTATGATAAACGCTTTCAATTCTTCTTTCTCTTTTTTTCACCACAGAAACCATTTTCGCTCTCTCTACGCTTATTGAATGAGCCCAATTAGCTTTTTTTTTTTCTCAACTCAATATTTTCAAGAGATACCACAGAAAAAAAACATTTCTGAGACTGATGATGAGAAAAATTGTTATATCGAGAGAATTTTTTGTTGTTTGTTAATTAATATAAATTTAATTAAAATACAAATAAAGCTTATTTTTCTAGAAATATGGAAATTATGTATATAATTCATTTGAAGCACTTTAAACTTTTGATTTAATTAATTTTCCCTTATATCCATAATCAAGATATAAAATGAATATATTCTACACATTTAATTGCTTTATTATGTACACAAAACAATTAAATTAATATAATTACTACTATCTTTCTCTCTCTGCAATACGCATTAACTATAATTTTGTGAGAGTCATGATAATCATTAACAAAACCAAGTTGGTGCTTTTTTACCCTCAAAATACACACATATATTTTGTGGCAAAAACCTTGAAATGAAAATTTATTTTGTAAGAGAGAGTACTGTTGCCATCGAGAAGCCGTTTGTTTTAATATTCCATAAGGTTTCCATCGTTACCTAATAAATACAATTACTCGCTTACTCTCCACGTATACGCTGAGACTAGATAGATAGATGAGTGAGAGTGTGTCAAATAAACGGAAATTTTCAATTAACAAATGCCTAATAATAATTTCCATACAAAATTCTAAATTATCAGCTTTGTCTCTCTTTCATTCAGCGATAGTTAGATAAGTAAGGTGAGCAGATTAATAATACACATGAATGGATGTTGAAATGAAAATAGCGATTTGAATGATAGAAAACCTATGTTTTATTTGCAATGTTTTTCTTTCTTTTATATATTCACTAAGATTCTTATTACTAAATTTAACCGTTAAGTTTAAATTTTCAAATCTAAAATTAAAATTTTTAAAATATAAACAAACAAATGAATTTAAGAAATTCACAAAAACAAACAGTTTTAAAGTGATTCTAACTTACTATTTCTGAAAAATACCATAAGTAAAACATAATTATGTTAAAAAAGAACTAATTTTAAAAAGATCAAGTGACTTTGAAACAATTAAATTTATTTTCTGAAACCGTTCATTTCCTGTCTAAAATCTTTGTTTATATTTTTCATCTCTTTCTACATGAATTTTTGACTTAGTTCATGTGTACGTTTCAAATTTTTTTATTCTCTCCCTTGGTTTTTTCATTATTTCTATTATATTTTTGTCAACTAATATTCCAAGAGAGAATGATATAACTTTTTTTATCCATCATCGTACGAGATTTCATAGAAGTATTTCATAGTTATTTTATGTACATTTGGGGATTAAAATAAAAAATTTGTACAATTTCTAGAATTGCAAAATTTTTCATATGTGAAAAACTAATATTTAAAGTAAATGTTTAGTCATAACTGCATAAATACTAATCTACATGTCAATCTCAATGTCAGCTAGACCTAAATTTTTCTATGTCTAAAAATCATGCGCTTTATTCTCTGGACTAAGCAAATAATTTATTATAGAAAAAACTTTTCAGCAAATGCAATTTAATTCATATGCGGGTACGAGTCATATCGAAAATTGGATATAAATTTTGGGTCAACTTTTATCTCTCTTGCTGCTATACATTTTTTTTTTTCTGAATTTTGTCATCAATGGCAGTAAAAAATGAAAAAGTTAGAGAGAGAAACAAAGACTAAACTAATGAATATGTATATTGTATGTTACATTTTCATATGCATATGTAGATTGGTTTGTTTAGTTTCATTGATAAATGACAAGAGAGAGAATGAAAAAATAATTTCTAAATCGAAGCGAGAAAGCAGCAGTGAAAAAAAATCAATTTTTTCTCGTGATAAAACGTTTGCAAAATGATGACTGAAAGGGTTTTTTGATGTCGAGAGCACACACAAAAAAGTAGATTTAGATGACGTGACAATGGAAACTCTTTTTTAATCATGAATTTTTAATTTGGTCTGATGAGAAAAAAGTTGAAAAATATCAACATTATGTCACTCCGTCATAAAAAATTTCAAAGCAATTACCTTCAATCAAATGAAAACACAAAATACATTAGCTTTATGAGCAAAAGAACTCAAACTAATGTAAAAATGATTATTGTTGTTGCTTCTATTCTTCTATTTTGATAAGTAACATGACAGCTTGTCACAATGTAAAAACCTATTCCCGGAAGGCATCAACTACACAAAAGCTAATACCGACGACTTCTACACTATTTCACAAAGCAGAAAAAAAACTTTTTAACGAAGCGTAACAAAACACAATACTTTTTTTTGGTCAAGGTCATTGTCATATATGCACACATGCAACTGTATAGTGCGCAAGCATTTAATAGACATATAAAAGTCACTTATTCAATTGTTTTCTTAATTGCATTTTTTTCTTTTCTACACAATTTGCTAACATGACATTGAAATTGCGCAAAAAGATTATGTTTGCAAAATCATAAGTCAATGAAATAAAAGGACAAAACTTACCAAAAAGAAAGAGAAATGCGCACCACGGCATGAGAAATTAAATTTTTAAATATTCATAAATCACCCACGAAGAGAAATTTTTTTATGTCGAAGTTGAGCAACAGCAAGTGTAGAAAAAGAAGAAATATGTCTGTGTACAAAATAATATAAGGCTTCTATATGTTCTGTACATATCACTGAATAAACGCAGAAGCGAATCGACTTAGGCAATGCCACAAGAAAAGCACAAAACTCAACTCGGATTTGTTGTCAAGATTATATACGCTAACAATGAATCTTTAATTGTTAGATGGCGAGCAAATAAGAGATTTTCCGTTATGTATAACAAGGTAAAGATACTCTTGTATTAAAAGAACTTAGACAATTTTGATTTAAAAATTTAAAACATAAAATTAAGTTGCTTTCTAACTAGAATACTTTTTAGAATGGTCTTTTTGAAAAAGTGAACATAAGTCTAAAATCTTTGACAACTCAAATACATATTAAATTGAAATTAATGATATGACAATAATGTTAATTAAAAATATAACATAAATAATAATGAAATTCACCTTAATTTATGAAACATTCAAGAAATTTAACCTTATGTCAATTCATAGAATTATCATAGTGTCTTTGTCTTGCTACTTTATGGAATTGTTAGAAAGAAAGATTTTCCTTCTCATTTTTATTATTTTTATTTTATCTTGACAGGTAAGACATATCTCGATTTCTTTTTCTCTATAGCAATCGCTTCTGGGTGAAAGAAAAGAACTTTAGGATGAAAAAAAAGTTTCAATTTCCTTCTTTATTTCTTTCTCTTGACCTACATATACATACATTCTTCCTTCTTCTTCTTCACACCTCAATTCAATCGCAAAATAAGATGAGAGAAGAATGGAGAAAGAATTTTCCGCTGCGTCTTGCTTTCAATATTAAATGAAATGAAAAGCATCAGATATTGCTTTCTTTCCCTTGCACGGCGGCATTGTTTGTGTGTATATATCCACGTTCACTATCTTTCTTCTCTCCACTCACTTTTTCTTTTATTATTTTTATTTCATTCTTTACGGATGCGAGACGTAGACGATGATGATGATGAGGAGAATGGCAACGATTGAGCGAGAGTGAGCACCTGCGAGATATTTTGCAATTTTCCTTTAATGCTTTTTCAATTTATATCAATTTAATCATCCGTTATCGTGGGCATGTTTGCGTGAACATAGGCATTTGTAATCGTTCCTATCAATTGTGTATTCATGCGAAATTAAATTAAGATTTTTTCTTCTTTTCTTGACCTTAAATTCTTCTTTTTTTTGACTGTCGTTGTATTGAAAGAAAATTCGTGTGTTATTTTATCTTCATCATTTAATCCGTTATTATGTGTATAAGAGAGCAATATAGAGGTTTCATAGACCTATAATCAAGCTCAATGCACCAATAAGATGGCAGTGACATGGAAAAAATCAAAGCTCAACACCTTGTTTCAATTCACTCGATTTTATATA
>CM031381.1:2380305-2461044 GCA_018290095.1 Polypedilum vanderplanki | reverse complement strand
GAATATATTCATTTTATATCTTGATTATGGATATAAGGGAAAATTAATTAAATCAAAAGTTTAAAGTGCTTCAAATGAATTATATACATAATTTCCATATTTCTAGAAAAAATAAGCTTTATTTGTATTTTAATTAAATTTATATTAATTAACAAACAACAAAAAATTCTCTCGATATAACATTTTTCTCATCATCAGTCTCGAAAATTGTTTTTTTCTTGTGGTATCTCTTGAAAATATTGAGTTGAAGGCAAAAAAAAAGCTAATTGGGCTCATTCAATAAGCGTAGAGAGAGAGCGAAAATGGTTTCTGTGGTAGCAAAAAAAGAGAAAGAAGAATTGAAAGCGTTATTCAATAAAAATTAATTTAATAATGATATACGAGACTCCACTTAATTAATACTCCAAACAAATAGTAAAAGTTGTAGCAGTAAAAAAATTATCTCATTTTATGATTCATTATAAGATGTTACGAAACAAGTAGCATAAATCGTAAAACTTTTTTCCTACTTTTTGGGAAAGCATCATAAATTAAATGACATAAAAATATTATGTTGTATGTATGTGTATGACAAACGAATGGAAGAAATTGTAGAAATTATTTCATTAAAAAAAATATATTTTCTTCCAAATGAATTCACATTCTGCAATGCAAGAAAAACCCACAAAAAAACAGTTTTTTAAGGATAAATTTTGTTGTCGTAAAAAGTTTTTTTCCTCAATCTTGAAAAAGTTTTATTTCTATCTCATTTTATCCATGAGATGAAGATGAAAATTCCTTCATTTGATATTGCTTTAGAGCAAAAAATGAATGTTTCATAACTCAAATTTACACAACAGCAAAATTCTTAATACTTTTCAAACAATATTCATCAACAAATTTTGTTATTTCATAACAATCAACCCCACAAAATCCTATCAAAATATCAACAAACAGTCAACTATTTATTCGCCTCTTTTTCATTCTCCGACCCTTTTTCAAAAAATCCTTCCCTTCGGTATGAAAATTCCTTCATACAATTTGATCTGATCTAATTTTCAAAATTAGGGATAAAATCACATTAATGTTATCAATAAGAGTAAGAGACGAAAAATCAACTAACTAAAATATCATAACGCAAAGTGAATTAATTTCGTAATTGCCAAGTTCCGAAAGAACCTATACGATAAATGCTTGCCATGAGCAAGTAAGTGCGGCCAAACATTTGTATGAGAGAAGGAGAGAGAAAAAAAATTGATTCACATAATGGTTAACGACTGTAATTTCTGTTTCCGGAAAGAGAGTCTCGACAGTTTCGATGAGCAGAAAGCTTCATTGATATTTGGTCTAGGCCTCTGTTCTACTAACATGTGTGAGTACATGAAAAACAGATTACCATTTCCGACCAAAATTGTTGTTATTTATGAAGTTTACATGTATACTATTTTTTGTGGTATTTTAATTCAATAATTCATAAAGCCCTGGCAAATGGTTACAATTTTGTTTTCTTTTTTTTCTTTCTCTCACTTGATTTTTATGTATGTGTTTTGCAGTTAAGAAATAATGGAACTTTTCAAAATTTGCTTTTATATAAAACTTAAAATCAAAACTAAATTTTGTGATTTTACATGAACAATAATTTTGTTGAAATTAGCTCAAAAAATAAAGTTGTGCCCATTTTAAAATCTTCTATTATTTCTTGATGTATTATTTTTGTGCACATAAAATATTCACCGGGGAAATGCACGAGTACATTGTACTCTGATTGTGAGCAGTATACATAAAAAAGCAATTAACTTATATTTTATAAATAAATCAATGTTTTTGTTCTTGTCGTTGCTCGTTTACTGGTGTTGTTAGTAATATGTTTAATTCTAACTAAGCCTAAAGCCAGAAACAACTCAAGAGCTTCGTTAATGCAGCCATTTTCTACTCAATAATTGATCGAAAGCACTATCGAATTTGAATTGAATGCAATTCACAAAAATAAGCTTTATAGCCGCCGGTATTTGAATTTTAAATAATTTTTGGCACACACTCGATTCGGTTAGAAGAACTTGACATTCAATAAACGACAAAAATCTCTCTTTTTCGTTCTATTTTTTGTACTTTTTCATTCAGATGTTTAAATTGCAATGCACCAATCGATTGTTGAAATGAATCTGAATCGTTTTGTGAGTCAGCGAACGAATATTTTTTGGTTGATTCAAAAATAGATTTTACACAGATAGAAATGAGATTTTTTGCTTTTCTGTCTCAGTTGATATACAGAGACTAAAAAATTCATTTGTCAGGTGAATCGGGGATGATATAATTAATCGATTTTGATTGATTGTGTTTAATGTAGTTGTAATTTGAGAATAATTGTGTGCAATGAAGAATTTGACCAATATGCAACTACAATCAATCAGTGGACTAATTAACTTAAATCACTTCATTGTCAGCTGGGAAGAATGTAATTGAACCAACAAAATAAACAAAGTTCTCAAGATAAAGTCTAAAAATAAATTTTATAAGAAATTCCTATTTTTTCGCATATATACATGCAGTGCATAGCGATAAGGTCATTGATCTAAACACAGTCTAAGCGAGCTCTCAAATTATCGAATTCATTAAAAGATCTTAATTATTATATCCAAAAGCACAAAAGTGATTCTTCTCATCTTTTTTTTCTTCTCATTCAATTTCAATAAAATATCAATGTCCATAAAAAGGTATATATAGAATGTAAGCTAAAGCCGACCATTTTTCTTCATCATACATATTAATAGCTATCCCATCAAAATATTTTCTCATCAACGAGATTCTTTATGCTTGCTTGAGCTACCATTTTGATGAGATTATGAATAATTTATTTGCAAAGCATTAAGGGTGCCTTTACTCTCACATATATTTATTAGCTTCTACCGTTTTCGCTCTGCTGCTCTCTTTACGATACACCTCATAAAAACCATTTTTAGCTCATTTTGTCGAAGAATTAAAGAATCATTTTGACTGATTTTTGGGAAGAATAAAATTTAGTTTTAAATAAATAGAAAGAAATTTAGAACTCTTGATTTAGTAAGAAGATTTGCAAAGAACTTGACATTAAAGTAAGAAAAATGCGCTAAAATATCACAATCATTCTTCATAGCATTTTATTCTCGTTGTGATTTCACTTTTTTTTCTTTTCTTTTTGGACAAGCAGCAAACAACGTACAGACACATAAAAGAAACTACATCATATTACATGCCAGTGTCTGATGGCTGACGAGCTACTGATGATAATATAGCGGTGTAAAAAAAATAAACATTACTCATTCGACATCATCAGCAGTAGCAGCTACGGTATAAATAGAGAATCATAAAAAATAAAGCTATTCTTCGCAAGATTGTAAGCAGTTATATGGAAGAAAGAAAGGAAAATAAAATCATGAGGAATCATTCACATGATGTGACTCAAATTGCTTGAATAATTTATTTATATATACACGCACTCTTTTTGGCGTTTGAATGTCTCATCTCGAAGCGACACATTGCCAAAATAGTGACTGAGTGAGAAAAAAAGTAATTTTGCTTGTTAATCAACAAATGGAGATAGATACAATTACAAATAGGATTTTTTTCGCTTCTATCATCGAGTAATAGTGCACACACGTGTAATGAGTATAAATTCCTTACTAATTGTATAACATTCAGCGTATGTGATAGAAATAGAAGAAAAATAGTGATGTAATTTCAAGTGTGAGTGTGAATAAGGTTGCTAACCTAAAACATCTACCTTGAGAAAAGTCTCATCGCATTCTACTATGATACTACAGTAATTGTTGTTGTAAAAATTCTATTTTTGAAATTTTCTCCTCTTTGCTTTTCTGCTGTTGGCATAAATAATAAATTATTGCTTCAACTTTTGTGTATGAAAGAGCAATAGCAGATAAAAAGGAAGTTTGAGATCAATTAATAATTTATTGCAGTTTCATTTTAGAAATTTATTTGGATATTTGGTTTTAATTCTTAAGGAGTGTTTGCTCTCCAATTAATCTCGTATTTCAAAGCCATTAATCTTCTTTTTTCCCTTGTTTTGAACAGAAATAAAATGACAATAACAACAAGAAACTTCTTTTTTTTTTTTCCTTTCATAATTGAGTCAAAAGAAGTTGAAACGAAATTAAAAACACCATGGTAATGCTAATTAACAAAGTTAAGCATCCAATCCTAATTTAAAATCATCAAAAATTAGCGCAAAAAAATACTTAAAAAAAAGCAAACTAAATTTTACAACAGAGTTAATGTTATTTTTACGAGTAGGCGAGAAATGGTTAAAATCATGGTAATTCAAAGCAAAAAAAATAACGGTCATATATGAATTCCGAAAACTTTCGGAATTCTAGATGGTGTGCAACTATGCTTTCGAAATTAAAATTTTTATTTTCATTTTTATTAAAAAAGTTTATATTAAAGTGCTTTGCACACTTGTGCAAGTACCAAACTGATATTAATTTACTACAAAATGTTGTACAATTTTAATTAAGAGTCAGAAATGAAGATAAAGAAAGAAATATTTTCTCTGTTTAAAATTTGTTTTCGAAAGGGTGTGAAAATTTGAAGAAAATCTGTTTGAAATTTTTGAAATTAAACCGTCATTTTTTTTCGTTTTGGATTACCAGGATTAAAATATTTCCTTTTTATTTTGGCTAGAAAGGAAACTTTTATATTCGTAGAAGGATCATCGTACAGAGTTTTAATATAAGCGTAGAATGTACGCCATTTTCTCCATCATCGCCTCTTTTTTATAAGTTTAACAACTACTATGAAAAGTTATCAGTATCAATAAATCATGAAAAAGTCAAGAATCGTTAATGAAATAGAAATTGAATTAATTAATGTTTAATTACGAACTGATATCATGCGTCTTCTTATACCATCATCATCATCAACATTCTCCCTTTCTTTTAGCCTGTCGTCTTCTTTGCTTACTTGCTCTCGCTCTCTCGCTTGCTTGCTTGCTTTATACATTATACACAGATATCTATTTCTATTATGTACTCAAATAAATTTTCTCATCTTGAACGAAAGTTAACATTCATTATCTTGTTGTGGCAATCGTTATCTCAACGTTTTCTTCTTACTCTCTTATGCTTTCCTTCGCTCCCCATCATAGTGTTATGTATTATAATGTCTATACTAACAACCATTTTCAACGTGACTCTTTCACATTATTGCGAAAAATAAGGAATTTTTTCTCTCTCTTCTCTTTTCATTTTAGAAATAAAATAATTGTGTCGTTCAGAATTAACAGAAAAATTCTTCTTTTAAAGAGCTTAAGCATTTGAATGAAAGAAGGAGATGAAAAATTTGGTAATGATAAGATAATGAGTGGAAAATTTCTCTTTTTCTTCTTTTCTTGCTGACTGCTGCCACTGCTTGTACTTATGTACATTTTTTGAGATGATTAAAAGCGGATAAAAGTGAGGATATTCTTCTTAAAGAATGATTACAAGTACAATTCCCCCTTGGCTGCTACTGCTGCTCCTTCTTCTTTTCGAAATATAAAAAAGGGATAGAAAAAGAGCTAAGGATAAAATATTATCGTGTATTAAAGAGTATTTTTATCAAACAAAAACCTCTCCTTTAATACATTTATATGTGCGTGTATATGCATTGGACCATCTTCCATTAATCGTTGCTAATAAACATAAACCATGGAAAAAATTCTCTCTTTTCGCTTTCTGCGGTAGCTTTTCTAATTTTACGCTTCCACGAATCCTTTTGCTCTTACACTCTGTTTAACTTTTAGATAATTTTTACTTTATTTCGCGATGTGAACGCAATTTTTTACTCTTTAAAAGTAAAAACGAAGCAAGCGAGCGAGAGACAGAGTTTGTTTGTTCATGTCTTGCGGCATTGAATGAAATAAGAAAATGAAGAAGACTTCGTGAACATCAACACTGACAGAGTGTAATTGAAACTGAGTTTAATTATTTTAATGTTGTCTCAAATGATGAGATTTAAATGGGAATTAATAATGCGGTTGATTTTAATGAGGAAAATGGTCATAATTAAATATCACAAAGATAAGAAAGATAATTACATTTTGACAAAATGAAATCAAAAACTTGAGAATGGAGGTCAAATAACATCGTCGTTTATTTAATTAAATATTTAACATAATTGAAGGTAAAACTGTAATCAATGAAATAAATCTCAATAGCTATTAAAATAGTTTCGATTTTTTAGGAAATACAAATTCCCAAGTTGTTGTAAACAAAAATAACAAATTTCCCTTTTTAATTTCCTAATTATATACTTTTACTCATTTGAATATTCGTGTCAATTAAATTACATTCATTATTTGACTAATAACTAACGACAATGGCCAATCAAATGAGAATTCCGTAATAAAATCAATTTCCTTTTTCAATGGCATTTTTATAGGTAGAGAAGCAATAAGAAAATTTCATTGTGCCACGCAATGCGCCTAATTACATGTTTATTTCTTTTGTCCTTTCCTTTTTTTCTCACGTGATCTGGTTCAAGAAAAAGTTTGTAAATGAATGAGCATGATATTGGGTCGGTAGAAAAAAGAAAAAGAACTTTCATTAAATTTCCAAGATTTCCGGCATTAATCAACTGACCGAAAATGTGATTCTCTCGCTCTTGCCTCTTGCCTCTTGCCTACTGTGTGACATTCAATAATTAATTAAAGACTATTGACATCAAGAGATTTTTCACATCGTTTCTCGCACAAAAGGATGAAAGGTTTTCTCTCTTTTTTCATTAGTGAGAAAAATTCCCTTCAATTACATCAATTTACCAAAATAAAAAAGAAATTGTCATTAACTACAACAGCCTATGAAAGAATAAAACGAATTGAGTGAAATTTTTCAAAATGTTTTATCCAACATTGAAACTTTTATCGTTGTCGAAAAAGTAAGTAAGAGTAGAGAAAACGTCCATTGAGGCCAGTAGAGGCTCCCTTTTTCATTATTTACGGACGAACATACATTAAACATTAACAATCATCCGCTTTCTTCTCTTCATTCGTGAAACAATGGTTGTGCAAAATTTGTTATATTCTCACTGTCTTTCCCTCAAGAGACAAAGGAAAGAAAGGCAAAAAAGCTATTCTTATAGACAGGCACGAGGTCTTAATGTTGCTTTTGGTTCGCATTATGAGCTTAAACAAATGAAAAATAATTGATACGTGTGGCAGGTCGCTCGAAGGACGAAAAAGCTTGTGTTTTTTAAGCATGATTAAGCAATTATCAACGTATAAGAAATTAAAATGTTGAATTACAAAAGAATTTCATCGAGTTTTAAAATTATTATTCTTTCTTTTAATTGTCTTTTCTTGTGGTAAAAATTAGAATTCAATTTATCGGTTAATTTTTTTTTAAATTTTCTGTTTTTGTTTATTTTCGAAAAATTGTTTGTAATTTTCTCCGTTAAAATAAAAAGAAAAATTTTCTACCTTTAAGATCAGAATTTTTGAAGCCATTGCTGTTGTTGTTATTATTATTCAATGCTGCTTCAATGAAGAAATTCTGTGATGATTTTTGTTGCTGTTGATGTTGTTGCTGATTATGTGCGTGCAAATTATTTTGAAATTGACTCTGCTGTTGTAATTGTCGCAGAGCATTTTGACGCTGATTAGTGATGTTTGGTTGTGTCGTATGCGTGGTGTTATGAAAATCTGGTGATGACGATGATGTCGTGGAGGGCGATGGAGTTGGTGGTGGTGCAATTGGTGATGCACCCCATGTCTGAATATTCTCCAATGGATTTCTCAAACTCTTCGTCTCACTCGCGCCACCATTTGGAAAGGATCCATATGCACGAAACATTTTTATTTCACGAAAAATTTATTTTATCTTTCTCAACACACACTAACAATTTGCGATTTCGCGTACACTTGGCTTGCGTGATATTGATCGATTTTGTTATATTTGCACAATTCTCTGCAATTAATATCAATCTTTCTTTCCTGCCTTACTTTCTTATTTGTGTTTATGGTGTGCAAATAAATAAAGTATTGTAAACACACACTCACGCACAATATTCGAAGGGTTTTTTACGAGCTTCGTAATTCAATTCAAAATGTGTACGCACACGCCAATTTCTAAAAAGATAATTGATTGATGTTATCGATAGCTGCTGTTTCTCTCTAAATTCGATTTTTATGTCTCTATATTTTACGTTTTAGAACTTGAATGTTGAATTTTTTGAAATCATAGATATAAGTAAGTAGAGAGAGAAAGCGAAACTGTAATAAAAATCAAATTTTTATTAGAAAACGAATAATATATGAGAACGCGACTCTCACTTTACTATTAAAAAAACGAGAAAAGCACTTAAAGCTGTCAAGTTCAATAATTTTGTTTCTTTCCAGCCAGCAGAATCAAAAAAAAAAAAATTCGCGTTAGAAAGAACAAAATTATTGCAACATGTACGAGGCGAAATAAAAAAGGGAACAGAAGAAATGTCGTGTCGCTCATATTAACACATTTATTACGCACATAAATTTTCTTTTCCCTACAAATACCGACTTGCTCTCGCTTTTGCCATGTTGATATACGATCCTGATACCCCACATCATATTGGCATACAACCAAAATGTAGCAACGCGAAAGCAATAGCAAACGAATGAACGATGAATGGTAGAAAAAACCAATTTCTGATGTCGATGTAATTCCTCTTTTTCATTATTTGCCTTATGTGTATCTGATTGAAACGCATTTCGAGGTATATATTGACTTCAAACGTCAACAGAAGCCGCAAAACGATATTTTTATTATTATTAGTCTTCATACTCTTCCTTTTTTGCTTCCTTTGCAATATTAAATAGATAAATTTGATTTATATGATGACTTACTTCTTCCATCACCCTCTTTCGTTTATTTTTACTCGCTTTTGCACGCGTGTAAAGGGAAGAAAAGAAGTCTTTTGTTTGATGTTTAACAAATCCCAGATGGAAATTTAATTGAAAATATTTCTTAGAAAGTGAATTATATTCTCTAAGCGATAATTGGATTCTTTTATGTTCATCAAATTGATTGTTTTAATGACTGACATGTTTGTATGTGCAGTTACTCAAGAAATTAACTTTACTCATTAAGGATTATTGCCTATGCAGACGATAGAAATTAATTTTCCTAAAGAAATTATTATTTCTTTCACAGCTGTTTGATGAAATTTTTGGATAAACTAACAAGTTTTATAGAAGCAGTATAAAACTTTTAAAGAAACAAACCTGTACAAACTTAAGATAAAATTTATTTATAATTTTGTGAATGAATTTTAAATAATTTCAAAAATCACTATCCATTCAATGTAGCTTTAATAAAAACCATAAAATCAATCCCATAAAAAGAATAGCTCATGCGTCGATTTATAGAATTTATTTTCCCATATGAGCTCATGTTTAAAAACACCTTACAGGCAACAAGCTCAACGTATATTTATTGAAATTGAGAAGATTATTTACATGCTTTTACTGCTTACCACAACCGTTTTCATTACATGTATTTATTGACATATTTCCACAGTTGTCCAAAGGCTAACACATGAGTTGATAGCGAGAACAATTAAAAAATTGTTGTCATCATGGAACTTTTCAGTAATTAATTTACTGAACATGAAAAGAAGCTTATAACTTAAACTCGACACATTTTCATCAACGTTAATATAAATTCAATATTTTTAATTGTTAAATTGATAAATAAATATTAATGAGCCATTAAACTTGCACTCTTATTGTCATTGCATAAATTAAAAAATTACTTTTCTCAAAAATATTTTATAAATATGCACACACATGTCTTTCTATAGTGACATATGATTCAATTCAGTTTGCATTCAACACAATTCAATATTCACGACATGTATACAAATAATAAAACTTTATTTATTCCTCATATAAGTACACACAATTCCGACAGACTGCGACCTGCACTGCTTTACATTCATTCATTCATTGCATTCAAATAGCTTGTATCTATTACACATTTACTTATATTTATTATTGCATTTTATTGTCAATTGTTCTCATTCTCTTAACGTTCTCATTTTTATGTGTTTGTAGGCCTATTAGCATGTGAGCTGCTTACATTTGTATTTGTCTAATGTCTATCTTACTTCCCCTTCAATTGTCTTATGTAATACTTTTTATATGAGAGTTTTTTCTGTGACAAATATTGAATGAAATGCATTTTTTGTTATTTCTTATCCAATTGATTCATTAATTGACTGAAACAAACAAATTATTTGAAACATATTCCCACTTGATCAAGTATCGAGAATTTTAACCTTTCGTAAATATAAACAAACAAAGCTTGTTTCTGCTCTGAAGTGCGAAATTTTGCCAATAAATATTTTGAAACTAAGTTAATTAACATTCAACTCTGAAAAAACCACAGAATTTTTAAGAGAACTTTTCATTAGCTTTTTTATCGATCATTAAAACGTATGCATAAATATACAAACAATGTAATTTGGGATTTTATTATGAATGTTTCAATAACAAGTGAAAATTGCAGAACAGTTTTCTTCTTTAATGAGCTTGCTGATTTAGTAATTAAAATGTAAAAAGTCGCCTTGTATGTCAAATAAATACATTAATTAAATGAGCATTTTAATTGAAGTTAAATAGCATTGTTACATTAAAATTTTTGATGAAATTGGATAATTCATAGAATATTTCTTATTTGTCTACATTGCACATTTCTGTAAAGATTACAAGTTTCTAAATAATATAAGCTTGCTAAAAATTACAATGATACCCAAAAGAGTTTTTAAAAAGTTTTAACTGAATATTTACTTATAAAGAATATCAATTTCCTATTTTAAGAGAAATAATAATATCTTGAAAGTATATTTCACAATTGCACTCAATATCAATTACTAGAATGAAGATAAATCACTAAAAGATATCAATCGAATGAGATTGAATGTCGAGCATATTCAAAGTATAGAAAAATCCAATCAAGTAAAAGAGCTATCAACATACGTTTACAATAACAATAATCATTCTAATAATGATCAACATTGAGTGCTGTTTATGATTTTAATTGATCAATCTTCGCAATAATAGCTCTGCCATAATAATTTCTGTTCATTACATACCGGCGTCACTCGAATATTAGAAAATTGTAATTTTAATCACACTGTATGAGGCAATTGACAATGCAAATTACATACAATTCAAAAACAAAACATCGCTGATAACAAATCGTTTGTTGTTTGCTTACTTTTACTACAAGCCGGTGTATTTTTTTTTGCTATCATCCATTCGCACATATACACATTGAAAGTAGAACCATTTTATTATATCACCTAATAACAATAACAATTTTAATACATCCAAAGGAGCGAATATTGTTTACGATAAATATTTAGTGATAAAAGAAGAGAAAACTCTTCGTGTATATGTTCGAGTGAGGAAAATTAAATGGCTCTTTTGTTATCGCAAAAATCACAGAAAGGAAAGAGTAAGAAAAATTTTATTCACGTTCTCAGCTAGCTGTTGCTACCTAGTAATAACCATTTTTCCAAATGATTAAATTTTTCTCTTTGCTTAGATACATTTTTGAATTGCATGCGATTATTCTTTGTTTGAAATTGTTAGCCACTCACTTCTGGTTTTTTAGGTAAACTAGATTCAGGCACTTTTTAAAAGTGTAACCATAAAATTTTACCACCTCTCTATCATTCTCGCAAAGATTAAAGGCAATATTGTGTATTGAATCTATTCGAAATTTTACTTATTCATGATATTTTATGTTTCGCTTTCATTTCAGCACCATGCGGTTATTAAAATGTTTTTCTTTCAACATGTTGTTCTCTTCTCATGAAATTGCCGTATATGCTACAATACCTTGCCATTATTCTCTTCTCTACGTAAAATCCCTTTTTTTGCCCAGAATGAAAAGGTATGCAAGCTTATATATGCTTCGACTATGTAACGAGATTTGTTATTGTTTTATATCTATGGTTTTTTTCGCATTGCTACCTAGTGTTTTTGGAAAAGCTTGAAAAATCTTTTTTAGTAAAGATTTTAAAGTAAATTGAAAACTTTCAGAAACTATTAAAATTTAATATTTATTTTGTGAAGAATGAAAGCTTTTAAGTTTAAATTTTTCTAAGAAATCATTTCATAATTAAAACTTAATATAATTTAGGAAATGATGAACAAAAACTCAGTAAGTAGAAGAATAAAAACTTTATCTAGCTTTTCAAACCCTAAAATGACCTTTATTACTCTTATTTTTCTCATATTTAATCATCAAAATAGCAATTTACTTTCCTCGCTTAATAATATTCATTTCTACAAGCAAGAAATAGAATTCGATATAAAAAAATTAAAAGAGAAAGAACAAAATATTCCCTCAGGATAATAGAAATGTAAATATACGAACCGCGCGTAATTGCGCGAGAAAGAATGTGAATGTGAGCGAAAATGGAAATGGAATTTCACTCAGAAGGATTGCGGAAGAGAAAAGAAAAAAAGGTTAACAACAATTGTAAATAAATGCGGCGAAAAAAAATCGATTACCTAATTTTGCTTTTATGACTGAATTTTTTTGGTGTGTTGTGAGTGAAAAAGAATGAATATAAATAAGGGAAAGAAAATTTTGTGTATGGTATTTATAAATATACACCAACCACTCTCTCAATTCAATTCAACTCAAACTACAATATATTAGTGAACAACAATGAATGGAATAAGCGAAATGGAAATGAGAAAGGAAAAAAGTGGAATTTTGAGTACGTTATGTACGCATGAGAGTAGTCTAGAGGGGAGACTAGGTTATATTCTGAATGTCATGAATGTATATAAGTAGTATGTCATAGAAAGCAAGGCAATAATAATGCTTTCTCTCTTCTCTTTCATTTTTTTTGGAAATGATACTCTTATTATGTGAGTAAATCATATTTTCAAGGAAGAGATACTTTTGAATAATTTGTTTGTTGATTGATGGATTTAAAAACTGATAAAAAGTAATGCAAATTCAAATAATTGATTTTAACTTTATTTTGTACATGCTGAATTAACCAATTTATGCAAAATAAAGAATTTAAAAAGAAAATTCTAATGAATTCTTCAATTTACAAAAGATTCTTATAAATCAAGAGATTATTAAAATTTTGGTAATCCAAAGCAAAAAAATAACGGTCTTATAAGAATTCCTAAAACTTTCGGAATTCTAGATGGTGTGCAACAACGCTTTCGAAAATAAAATTGTTATTTTCATTTTTATTAAAAAAAAGTTTAAATTAAAGTGCTTTGCACATTTGTGCAAGTACCAAACTGTACTACTGGATGTTGTACAATGTTAATTAAGAGTCAGAAATGAAAATAAGAAAGAAATATATTTTCTGTTTAAAATTTGTTTTCGAAAGGGATGTGAAAATTTGAAGAAAATCTGTTTGAAATTTTCGAAATTAAACCGTCATTTTTTCGCTTTGGATTACCAGGATTAAAATTAATCCAAGTTAATGTTTCTTGATTCCACATAAAAATAAATATTCCTTCTATTTGTGTCAAAACTAAATTGTTTATCATAATTTTTATTCACTCGTATTTTCTTTCTTTTTCTCAACATGCTGCTGTCGCCGCTTATTTTAACATTTACAAAGAATAAAGAATCATCCATCAAAGCGAAGAGACATACTCTGGCAAATATCTGTCAAGTTTCATAAAAACGCCAAAAATTATTCGGCTTTTCAAAAAAAGAAGAAATACGAAGAGAGAGAAAAAAGTTTTATGCTTGTGTTTGTATAACAGCAGCAGCAGCAAAAAAAATATCATTCTAAGGCTAAATCATACATTAACTGGCTGAGTAAAAGAAGATATTGTGTTAAAGAGGGCATCTTTATCTCTACCTACTTTGATACTTTTTTTTACGTCCACCCGCACTCTTCCCTTCATCATCATCATTGATTTATGTGACGCACAAATAATATATGGTGTTAGACAGTCGAGAGCAAATAGAAAAAGAGGAAAAAATGCTTTCTGACGTAAAAAAGATGTGCGAAAAGCAGTTTTTTTTGTGTTTGCTTCTATTCATTGTTAACTGCAAGCAAGAATTTTTCTAAGTTGGACAAGATTTATGAGGTATTATCGAATGTAAGCGAATTATGAGTGAGAAATGGTGTTAAATATACATTAGGCCTCATAAATTCGGTAGTGAGAGAAAAAGTTGAAGCATAAGTGAATGTGTGTCTCGATTACTCGTCTCATCATAATGAAAAAACCTCTTTTATGCTAGTTTTTTGAGAAAAAAAGGAAACAATTGTTTGCACTTTGTCAGTAGAAATTTTTATAATAAATTTTTTGGATTTCTTCATATTAAAAATAAAGAAATTTGAGAAATCTTTAGAACATTTTGTAATTTTATTACAAAATAAAATTATTTTAAGATCAAAAATTTCAAGATCAATATAAATTTAAATTTTTAAAAGACGTTAAATTTGAAATTTAAAAACTAGTCAATTGGTAAGACTTGCAATAATAATTTATATCAGCTACAAGTATTACAAAAATGCGTTTCAACCTTATAACTAATATTTAATTTAACTGGTTTGCTTTTATCGTCATCAGCTTCATCATCATTCTCTTTCCACCCTACACCTTACTTCCTCTTCTTCCACCATTTCGAGACAAATAATACGTGACTGATTTTGTGTGTTGAACATGAACATACATTCACATTTACTTTTACTCATGTGTGTGATATATCCGGCTTTAGGCACCTTCCCCGTACTTTTGCTTTTATTTTTTGTTTCCATCAGCCTTGTTAACAAGGCGACGATGTAAGGAGGATGCAAGAGACAAAAAAAATCACGCGAGAAGTGTAAATGAATGTTGAATGTCGTTCTATGTTTTTTGCTGTCGCTGTCAATGCCTTCATGCCTTGCTTGCGAGAGTAGGCATAATGAGTGCTTAGGGGAGATGTCTCGTATGTCTTTCTCATGTAATTTGCTATGATCATGACACTCTGAGGATTATTAAGGTGTCTATGTGCTCACACTCATAATCATTGCCTGCAATTTATTATTTCTTTTTTCAATGCACTTTATTCTCATTTGAGCACTGCATTCTTTATGTATGAAAAGAATTTTCGCTTCTATGCTCTCTCTTTCGCTCTAAAAAATTTTCAGTAGCGGTAGATGGATGTTAATTAAGATAAAAGCAGAAGATGATGATGAGAAGTGGCAAAGTGGCGTTCATTAAAAGTATCGTTCGTCTCTCTATTTCATTCGGGTCGCCACAAACAGCTCTCTGTTACAGATAACACATAACACAGAAATGATTGTCTGTACAACATACATTGAAAACTTCTGAAAATAATTAGCACCTTCTCTCTCGTTTGCACATTCAATGTGTGATGGTCAGCAAATGAGTAAATGTGAGAAATGAACTAGTTGAGATATCGCTTGCGCAATCAAATTCATTCTGATTTCATCATAACTTTTCATATATGACGATTTTTTTATCAAGCAATTTTTCAAAATTTAATTTAAAAAATAACGGAATTTTTGGCGTTAATTTTTTTTGTTGATGTTATTTTTAAAATGTAAACAAAACGAAAATTTTATTAATAAAATATTGAAAATATTAGTTTAAAACGATTTAGCTTATAATTTATGAACAGAAGCAATAATATAACTTAATTAGCAGTGAAAACAAATAAATATAAACAACAATTTTCAATAAGATACTGTAATTTCTTGAAAAAAATTCTTGTTTGTCACTTTTTTTCTTCAATTTATTTATTTGTACCTTAATGGTGAAGTGAAATCACTTTCAGTTGATGAAAAAAGTAAAAGAATTTAATTTAAGTGAGATGTCATTCTTTTCATTGTACATGACAATAAAATGAAATGAAAATGAGCGAGACTGAAACACATAATGAAAGAAGCTAAAAGGCAAGAGTTGAAAAGTAATTCTTTTTTTCATGAGAGAGAAAATTTTTATGACGCCTCAACGTCTTTTATTTAATTTTGCTTTTGTGACTTTTGTTATTGCCATTCGAGAGAACGGAGATGAGACATTGAGACGAGGTTGAACTTCTGTTGTTGTTGTAAAAGATTTTCTTTTCTGTGTCATTCTGAAAGCTGTTTGTGACTTTTATAAAGTAAATATAAATTGATTTTTATGAGAAATTTTCTGTCTAAATTGATACTCTTGAAGAATTTTCCTTTGATCATAAAATTGACACAACTCTAGATCTTATTTCTTTTCTTTTTCTTCTTTAAACTAATACACCAGCTAAATAATTGTAATTTTATACTTTTTATATGTTATTTGACTCAAAGGGTTTTCATTTTAATTAAATCATCAACTTTGTACATATAAAGAAAAGCTTTTTGCCATAAAATGAATCAAAAAAGCCCTAAAAACCATATTTTCTTATGAAACATGTAGAAGTTGTTTTCTGTAACATTAACCAGATAAACCGCAAATGCTAGAAAACGAAATAAGCATCTTCTATCTTATCCTTATTCTACTATTTTATATATGCCATCATCATTCTATTTCACTAAAATAACGTCACATATATGAGAAATAATCTCAAAAAATTCATCATTCTCGTCTCACTATCTATGTTGCTTTGAGTAAAAGCTTTTCTTCGTGTGAAATATTTGTATGCTTTCATCTTAAATTCTTTCACACTCACACTTGTTAGTTTTTTAATCTTAAGAAGAAGAAAAAATCACGTCTACTCATCGTTTCTCATTCATATGTCAGTCAGACAACTTGAGTTTAAGCATTTAGGCAAATAAGGAAAGGAACAGGTAATTTATTTTGCTATGTATTCATAGTTAAGAGAAAAGAAGAGAAATTTCACAATTTTTTAAAAGTATGCGGCGCGACAAAAAAAAGACAGAAAGAATAAAGTTAAGTACGCGCCTATTCATTCCATTGTTCTCTTTTTTTCCTTTTTTTTATTTCAAGTATCATAGAATGTGATTTTGCTATTTACTTCATACACTTCGCAAATTTTCATCATTGCACACAGTGAATTTAAAATTAAATGGATTTTTTCTGTAAATGTTCATGTTCTTGAACTTTATGTTGTAAACGTTTTTACGTATGTGTATTTTCTGTTTGTTGAAGAAAATGAAGCCGTCAGAAAAGGGGAGAAAATTAAAGATTTAACTCAGAAATGATTTTATGTTCATCACTTTATGCCATTTTTAATCCCTTATTCAATAAATTTCTTCTGTAGTAGAAAAATCTTTAAGTGCATTTCTCGTTTTTTCATGAAATAAAAAAAATTTATAAAAAATATGAAAAGTCCATTTTACCCTTTTTTGTGCTATTTTGCTCCACAATTCATAAATTTCATAATCCACTCACTCACTCGAAATGTTTGTTGTTCCCGAAGTTGAATATTTTTTTCTCTCTTTTGCTTCAGTGCGCGGTAAAGAGAGAAGAAAAAATAAATTTTTATCTCGTGATGTCCCCTCGCACTATATATTCTCTTTTTTTCTCGGGGAGGATTTGTTTAATGAAAGTACTTCACTTGAGTTTACAACTTTTTATTCTATTTTACGCTTCACTTTACTTTATAGACACATCAAAGCCTAAGTTAGACAAAATAGAAGCTTTTAGCTCTTATTTCTCTTTTTGTACGCGAATGAAAAAAATTCCACTATACTGATAAGAATCGCAAATACCAATTTCGACACTTTTCTCGTGCTCGCGTTGTGTTTTTTTAAAAAACTAGTTCACTTTTATTCTCTTCTATTTGGATTTAAATTGAGTGCAAGACTATGAGAAAGAAAGTGAGATTTTCTAGATAAGATTGTAAATTTGTGTTGTCAGCACAAATAATACTTTTTGCTTTCCAAAAAGGAATTAAATTTCTCTACAATTTTCTTTTTTCTAGCTTTTCCTTTGAACAAAAATAACCCGAGATTTTGTTCAATTTTGCTTTTAACGTCTCGCACGATACCAACGATACTGAAAATGATATCAGTTGTAAAATAATATACACTCGACAAATCTCGTTCAATTCTACGTTGATGTTGCTTGTTTCAATGTTTTATAGAAAATTTTTGTGTGTGTGTGTATTTGTATCAAAAAAATAACAGAAAACATTCCACAACCAGAGAGTCTGTTTTTCTTTTGATTAAGAAAAGTGTGTCTTTACCTACATATACTCATACACGCTGCGACGCACACAACAATATTCATAAAAACGTGAAATTTTCATTCTGAAATACCGACTGTGTGTGTATGTGTAACATTTTACTTGGAAAATTCATCATTCAAACATTCACACAGATACAAAAATTTTTCTTTATCAGCACGCAAGCAAACAATTTGACATGCGCACAAAACATTGAAACATTCATGACTCGTCTTTCATATTATCATTATTCGATAACCAACCGAATGTTGAATGATGAACAACGTTATGTCTTCTTATTTCGCAATCTTTGTAAAAAATGATAACGAATCTTTTCGATACACATTGTGTGCTGTATTATTATTTTTAATAAATATCAGTCACGTGCCCCAATGTTTTTCTATATTTCTCACTTCTTTTTTAGTGCTTTCAATGCTTTAAATTTTTATAGTTGCTACAAAACATTCAGCAGTGTTATCAGCAAAGTTTTCTGTAAATAATCATGAAAACAACGCGAGCAAACGACAATTGCACATTCGGTAGCCGTGAATTTGTCAGCTATTGTTATTATTTCTGCTGTTGTCGTTACACTTGGCCTTACTCTTTAATTTTTATTGTTATTAATGTTGAAAAAACAAACTCGTGGGAAGGCAAAATATCACTGCACAATTGCATACATGCATACATGACACAGAAGCTCATTTTTGTAAACAGATAAATGTCAAATTAGTTGAAAAATTTATAGCCCTTTCAATTAAAACCCACACACACACTGCAGAATATAAATTGTTACCGTGGGTGTTTAAAAAATTGCACTATAATAGAAATTGCAAGAGGCAAAAGAATGACGTCATCATCATGCGCAAATATGAATGTTCTGTCGCTTCTGTTATGATGATTGTCCATTTCACTTGCTAGTCTTTTCATTATCACTTTAGAGTGAGGGACAGTTATGGCAAGGCAATTGTAATGAATAGCAATGATGAAATGTTTAAATAAAAGTGTTAACGTTAGTTAATTTATAGTAATACACGACTTTGATTGCATAAAAATAGCTTGCATTGGACTGCATTGTGAAATTATGAAAGATTTCATTCGATTCATGAAATAATTATGAGAATACACTTTAAACTTTTTGTAAATAAGTTGTTTTTTGTTATGACTATTTTACATTAATTTAATCACTTAAAAACAACAAGTTCACTCTTCTTTAAAGACGATTCTTTCTTTTGTTTACATTCACAAAATTTAAATGAAATTTTTTACTATTATTTTTAAAGCCTAAAACTCTTGTCAATTGCAAACATTTAGAAAATTTCCTAGCTCAACTTTGTAAAGATTTTTTTTTCAATGTGATTTTTTAAAAAAGATTTATTGTAATTATACATGTGAATATGTGTGAAAACATCTCATGTTGAGCAGAAACAACAGCGAAAAAGGGGAAAAATTGTTAACACACAGCTAGCGGCAGTACCTGAAAGAAATGTTGGTGGAGGCAGCTGCCATTTATATGACAGCATTTTAGATTCTATTTTTTCACTCACCAGGTAAACAATCGCAAATATGGGTGAAAGCATAGCAGCAAAGAAATAGCACACATTGAATATTGAAACTTTTGCCATTTTCATCCATTCATTTTGTTTATCCTCCCGCGAGTATCGTCGTTGTATATGAGCAATGGCTGCATGGCTGCATACAAACTTTCTCATTGTATTCTGTGCATGCATGCAGAAACAGCAGTAGCAAAACTAAAAATACTTTCCCGCATGCACATTAAAAACGAGTGGTAATGAAAACTTTTTCGCTTTCTTATTCCTTTTTATTTTTCTTCTCTCTCCCATACTCTTAATGCAAGAGAACTAAAGGTGTTAGGTTTTTTCATGTCGACATTAAAATTTATGCAACTTTGAGTATTATTGCTTTTCTCGCTCATTGCTTGAAGCATCATAACTCATATTTTAATTAAAAAATCTTTTTTTCTCCTCACAACTATCCTGGGTAGAGAATTCAGTTGAGCAGGTAATGGTTTGAGATAAACTTATATCTAAACGGGTTTAATAAAATTTTCACTATTTTCGAAAAGTTTTATGAGTGTCAAAGAGTCAGTACACAGCAGTGCACTGCTTGAGCTTTTATCAAAGTGGTGATATTTTAATTCATTTGAATTTTTTTATTGGTTTTTGAAGAATTTTTAAATGTAAAACACTTTAACAGTAAGAAAGGCAGTTACGTTAATATTTTATTAATTTATCAATGTAATTTAATCAGATCAAAAACAATTTAGCAAATAATTATCCTCAATTATAAGACTTTTATTTTGAAAAATTGTGATCCATTTTCTGTCCAAAATACCTCAGTTATTAATTTTGTCATAAATTCATCCTAAGCAACTTTGCCTTGAATTTGATAGGCACACATATGGAAAATATTGTAAATTGAAATCACAGAATCGTTGAAATGAATGACACACAAACACAAATATTGAAACAGCTCGCTTTCAAAAAACAAAGAAGAATCGGCTGTAAAAGTAAAATTAATTAAAATATATCGCAATTAGCATTTTAACCTTTTTCATATATGCTCATCAAATTGTAATTAATCAATTTTGCATTTACCAACAGATTAATCAGCACAAATGCAATTATCTTCTATTATTGTTTATTATCAGGATTAAAGGATTTTTGTACTGTTAATTATTAAACATTGATTTTAAAAAAAAACTTTAATTAATAAAATTACATTGATGTGATAATGTCAACAGTTGGATTTCGTTATATTAAATTTCATTAATCAACAATTCAATTAATATAATTTCCTTTCCAATTTTTTTATTAAAATCGCGTTACTATCCGCACAAAAAATCCCTCGAGTCAAAACAATTTACATGAGTTTTTGTATTTACCATTTAGTGGTAAAATCCGATTTAAATTTTTTGCTTTGAATTTGGAAATCATTGTAAACATTGTACTTGCATTCTACAGACCAAATAGTAATGAAAAGCAGTTCTATATTGGCATAGAATTCAAATCACGTAAATTTTTTTGTGCTTTTGTGTCCAAGCTTTTATTTTACCTCGATGCATTTGTTTTCTTAAAAATGTGCACTTTGCGAATCTAATTTGAATTTTGTTTTACACATTTAACATAGAATACGTGAATGTTGCAATTTTCCAATTGAAAATTCCCTTTTTCTCTCAATACATACAGCAGCTTACATCAGATAAATTGTTTTTTTTTTCTCATTCGAAAGAGAGTAAAAAAGGGATAAAGAAAGGGGAGAAAATGAAAGAATTTCCAATCATCGTATGTATCTGTTTGTGTACATATATACACAATATTAACAAGTCTGACTGATAATCAAAGAAAAAACGGCATAGAAAAAGATGGAGAAAGGACATTTAAAGTTCATAGGGCAATCAACGATTTCATCGACTTAAATAAGATTGAAAATGAAAATTACTCAATCATGGATCAATCAGTGTGTACTGTTTCAGGAGGGTTTGCATGTAAATGTGAGTTTAATCTAGGGGAGATGATGAGCAGAGTGCAATTGCTATAGATTGTGGGGTAATTTGATGATTGTTTCATGCATGCAAAGTATCTTGAATAGAAATTGAAGATTTTTGACTTGTGGGGTGAAAATACTTTTTGGAACTATTGAAAAATTTTGGCACATGCTCGTATTTTCATCAGGTGAAATTTTCATTAAAAATTTCCTTTTTTATGATGCTATAAAAATTTCATTATTCTTCTGCCTATCAACTCTTATATTTATGCTAAAATTTAATACAGAAAATAATAGAAAATTTTGTCTATGAAATTTTAACCGTTAAAATTTTAAATGAGATAAATTTTAATGTAAACAAAAGAAGAAATTTAAAAAAATAATGGTTCAAAGTCTTTAACTTGTTATTTAAGCAAAATAGCTTCAATATAAGACTATAATAATTCAAAAGAACAATTTTTAAAGAATATAAACCATTTTTTCTCTTATTTCTTGAAATATCTTGACAGCAGACGATATATTGAACAAAACTGACTGACTGACATGAGAAAATGAAAGTGAGAGAAGCAAATGAAATCTGTCATAGTAAAAAAGACTTTGAGACGCTCTAAAGGGCTGTTAAGGAATTTCACTAAATTTGAAACATATTGGAATGCGTTTCTTCATCATCATCACTTGCTGTTTCTTATATTTGTAGTAGTAGTCTACATCTTGCTGACTTAGTAGAGACATTATTATATTTATATATTTTGAAAGGAAACTCACAATATGCGTGTGTATTTTTTTTTTTTGACATGCGAAAGATGATGAAGAAGGAGAGCAAAAGAGAAGAATAAACATTTGCCTCTTGCACGCATCAGACATTCCCTCCCATTGATGATGATAAAGCGCAAATGGAACATGAAAAAAAAACGTATGTATGGCGAAACGAGTTCTCCTTACAGCTATAAAGCAATATGTATGCAAATTTTAGAGCTTTCTCTCTCATTCCTTGTATGTGTTTTGTAAAGAAAAGAAATGTGCTAAAAAGGAAAAGTGGAATCATCAAATGTGACAGATGAAATGGTTTGAAATAGCTTTTGAAATGATGACAATACACATTTTCCATCCTCATGGCATGTTCACATCTTTACTATCATCAAACTTCCATAGTCTTCGTTCTTTACACTTGATTCGCGCATCAAAAATAAGATGAAAGACGCAGAATGATGATTGCATTATGTATTATGAACTCATTACAGTAATTTTTTAACACTGCTGTCTTTGTACTTGCTACTGCTGTGCTTCATTGATGTTTCGTTAAGTTTACGACATAATACGCAATACGGTAAAATAAAGAAGGAAGCTTCAGCAATGTAGTGAATGTTGACATGCCGGAAGGTAATAAATAAATATGAAGGCAAACCAACATTTAGTTTGTTTAAATAGAAAATGTGGTCATTTTTTTCGTTGAATAAATACTTTTGACAATCATATTGTGCAAAGTAGCAAAAAATAGAAAGTGCAACAAGAAGAAATTTCGTTAAATGCATGAATGCTATTGAGAAAAATAAATAATCGACTTTTTTGTGTGCACAAAAATAAAGATGAAATGTATTGAAGTGAACAAACTTCCTGAAAGAACGAAATTGAATAAGTAAAATGAGAAAATTTATGAAGGAAGATAGTAGCAATTGAAAGAAGTTCATAAAGAATCTTTTTTTGAACAACACTTCTAGAGTGAGAGAGGGAAAGTTGAGTTAATGGATGAATTTAAATTTCCGCTCTATTTTTGCAATTGCTATGTTCTTAGTTCAAAATATTAAGATGATTGCTGTTAATGGAGAAAAAGCTTTTCAAAACTCCTTTTATTTTTCATAGATTATTTTAGCATATTTTTGTGCTGAATTGCAGACTTTATATAGATCTTGTTTGACTGTCTAATTACTGGTTTTAAATTTGGTCTGAAAACTCAATTTATTAATAAAAAATTCTTTTATTTTTCAAAAGGATGAATTTGTAAACCGTTATTAAGGAAATTATGCATAGATTTAGAAAATCGAAATGCAACAAAATTTCTTATTAGACTTTCTGAATAAATTTCTTTTTCATAATAAAAAAGAGTAAAAACTGTAGTTATTTTTAATACTTAATTGTGCAATATGTTTATATATTTTCCTTTACCATAAAAACAAATCCACGATTTACCTTTACCTTCAATTTTTTTTATGTTTTTAAGTCACAATTTTTTTCACTCTTTCATGTTTTCACAAAAAAACTTTCTTTTTTTTTCTTGTAAAAATAAACGAGAATAAAGTTTTATATACATTAAGCAGAGCGGAAATGTTACAAACTCTTTCATCCCCTTAGAGTGCAATTTTGCACAGAGACTATAGTATAAAGCGATAAAAGTGAGTCAGTGGTGTATATCCATACATGTTTTCCGCTACCTTAAACATTTAGAATGATTAAATGCATGTACACTTTGCAGACCGCAAATCGATGCAATTCAATCGCATAACTTAGCCAATGGCATAATACTAACCTCACATATGCATGTTCATACTTCTGTGCAAAAGAATGAAAACTTTCTTCCGAAATAAAAGCAAAATCAATAAATCAGTAGAAATAATGTGTGGAAAAATCGAAGCATCACGTATTCTTTTCTTTCGTTCCAGACTCATTCAGAATAAAACTAAAGTCGCCACGTATCAAAATGATAACATTAAATTTAATGTTTTTGCCTTTAAAATTCATAAAAATGAAAAATCTCTTACATTTTAGTGCCATTTTATATGTGCGAGAAAAGAGTAAAAAAAAATATAAAATAATTTAAAAGCACCAAGGAAATTATAGTAATAAATTTATTCGTGCAGTTTTTGTGATTGTAGACTGTTCTTGGTGGCACGATTGAGTATGTTTATGTTATGCCACCTATTGCTGTGGTAATTAATTTTAAATATTTATTGCTTGCATTGTGATATCCAATGTCGCACGCACTTTGACCTTCATCAAAAAAATAATTGAATCAATATCATAAATAAATTCTTAATTAAATAAATTTCTCTGCTCATTTTTTTAATGGGGTCTTCATGAGCGAAAAAAAAAAGAAAAGCATCTATAATGGTTCTCTGTTGTCGTCACACAAAAATAAAATAAATAAACTTCATTTAAATGTAATTTTAGACTTTTTTTGCTCTTTCAGTTAAAAGGTCGCTTGGTCATAAAAAATTATATACACATATTATTTTAATAACTTTTTCTATGTAAACGTCAGCACATTGAAATAAAATTGACCACATATAAAATTATTATTAAAAAATTTAAATCCATCAATATTTCGATTTTAAATTGTAACAAAATTGTACAATGTTTGTGATTAAAGAATTGACTCAATATTTATTGAATCGTTCATAATTGAATAAAACAAGACTTGAAAACTTTTTTAATTAAATAAATGCATCTTTTTAATAATTTGGTTTCAGATTCATTAAAACTTTTCTAAATCTTTTTATTCATTTTTAGGAATTTATTCATAACTTTATGATAAAAACTAAAGATAAAGTTCTCAATCCTTGAAATCAGTGACACAAAAAATGTAAAATTGCAATACTAGGCAAAATCTGCAGTGGCATTGAGCATGTGTGATGAAACCAAATTATTTTGGGCAATTTTGCTATGCAAATATATCAACCAAAAAATAAATGCTTTGAGTACAAACCAATGATCGATGGCTGTCATTAAATATTTCACAATAACATTCAATTGCGTATACTATTGTCATTCATTCATTCATTTTCTCATTTATGTTTATGGCGACATTCAATTCTATTGTTAGACTCTTAGGGAGTAATAATTAAAAAGTGATATTCATACGGCCTATGAGCACAAGCGTGATTTATTTGTTGAGATCAATAAAGAGTCATAAAAACCACACATTGGCATTAATGCTAATGTCATTATATCTCAACGATTAAATATTCAATGTCTGCTTATAATAAGCGATCATCATTAAGACATTAATGGATAATGACAGAAAATTTTTGCTTTTCTTTCTTCTACTACTGCTGCAGGAATTATTAAAAAAATGAATTTTCGAGGAGGTTATTACAGTTTATGGATTGTAATCATATCTTGACGACTGATAACAACATTATACCGAAATTCAATCGTGTACGCATAAATTTATATGCAGGGCAAAAAGCGCGTGGTGTGATAATATCGCACATACATTTGAGAAGGAAGTAGAGCCTCGCTTTTGCCATTTTCAATAGCATGCTTTTAAAGAATAACGACATTTTGTTATCATTTAATGAAAATCATGTTCAATTTTTCGGTTGCTGTTGTTTCTTCAATTTTTCTCTTCCTTTCCTTTTAAAGATGAATCTGTTACAAATTTCTTAGCTGCTTTTATGGAAGGAAAATTCAGTTTGACAACTTTTATGTGAAATGTCTATTTGAAATTATTGGTTTTTTAAAAAGTTAAAATATTTGAAATTATTGCACAATATGAAAACAAAACTGAAACATTTTATTGTATAAATTCAATCAGACATACTTTAAAATGCGCTAAAAATTCTCCGATCTTAGAAAATATTTTTTTCTTTTTTCTACTTCACTAGAAAGGAAAAAAGGTCTTTAAAATAAAGCATCAAACAATTGCGTGGGATGAATTTCCATTATCATATTAGATTGTTATTAAAGAAAAAAAAACTCACATACAAGAAACTTCTCCTTCTTTTAAATCGACTAGAGGGAGCAGAATAAAAGAAATTGAGGAGAGATGATTCAATTTGGAACATGTGCTTGTGCTTTGAGCAATATCTCTCCATTCTTCACGCCACAGCAATTTTTTCATTCATCCATGTATGGAATTGGAGATGTTTTTTTTGATTTGCGTGGTTGTCACAGTGTCACGAAGCAGAAAAGAAGTCAGAAAGAAAGATTTAAAAAAACTTTAAAAATTCCTTTTTTTTCTGACGTTTCAAAGATTTTGAAATTTATCTTAGGAATTTAGAGAAAGTTCTTTTCTACAGCAATGAATAAATGAATGGCATGTGCATGGTGATATTGGTTTCAAAGAAAGACTCGTAAGAGATTATCGTCATCGATACATACACACACATATGAAAGAGTAAAGTAGAAGGCAAGAGGGAGAGATATCGGTAAAAAAACCTGAAAGCACACTTGCATACATGTATATATGTGTGTACACATAATCATCATCGTAAATAAAATCAAGTTATCGAGATTATTAAGGCATAAGGATTGAAGGAGCAGTAATGTTCTCGCTTCACATGAGAAAGTGAGAGAAAGAAGCCAAGGGAAAAAGTATCAAAATAAATAAATATATAAAGATGTTATTTTGCGATGGTAATGTAATGAATTGATGAAACTTATGTCATTTCATATATTCTACCGAGCTGTTTCTTGTCTTGAATAATAATTTTGAGCTCACAACATATTCCCAGGTATGTGTATGTATAAAGCTAAGTGCAGAATGATGATGAAGAAGAAGATAATTCTATGTGAGGCAAATTGATAAAGCAATGGATTAGGTTTTCTATATTAAATTTGTCTCTGTTATATTCAATGGTATGTGAATGATAAATCGATAATTAATAATCCCACACATATTTCTGAGAGTAATCTTTTTAGTTTTCCTTTATGTTCACCTATTAACCTTGAACTATTCTACATAGTCTTCTTGAACTATATACTTTATAACATAAGCTTTAAAACTAAGGTAAAAAGCTTTTATTGATTGAAATTTATAAAAATCTGTTTCGTTTTAAAGATTTTACCTCAATTGCAGGAATGTTAATGGAAAAATTACAAAATATTAGAAAGTATTGGAGCTCAAATAATTAAAAACTTGGAGTAAAACTTATTTTGTTTAAGTCAATATCAGAATCTATTCAATGATTAGCTAAGAAATTTTCACATAAAAGTCTACTTATATAAATTGACATTTTAAACATAAACTTTATATTTTTTCTAGCATCATTATCACATGACTGTATGTATGTGAATCATGCATGTTATTCGTCAATTTCTCTTCTTTCTTTTTTCTCACTCTTGCTCTATTCTCTTTGTCTTCACTTAGTTGATTAATGAAGTCAATTATGATGCATGCTCTATACGCTCATATGTTTACTGAATAATCTTCTCTCACCACCATTGTGTTTTATTATGATGCGTCATATAAATGATGTATTATGTGTGAGAGAGCTATAATGTCTTAAAGTTAGAATAAATTTTTTACTTTAAGTTAATTCTGTTTATGAAAAATAATTATCAAGTATGTTCTTGGAATAAATTTCAATTAACAAAAACAAAAGGTTGAGATAAATTCTAATATAAATACTGGTCTTGCTTTTGATAATAGACAATTACTCTCTGTCAACAAGTCTTAATCTTCCTATGCATGATTATAATCTCTACATATATGAAAGTAAACATGAGGTGCAATCTCATGTGATTGAAAGAAATCAATTTTACCTCTTTCACACCTCAATTTTATATGTACATATCAAAATTTTAACTAAATAAACAACTCAAATGCATAAGCTTACACTTTATTGTTGTATTCTATGTACATACATACCATACATGAAGAACAAATTTATTGTGCACAAGCAAGTTGTTGTAAATCTAGAGATTGATCTTTTCATCATCATAACACATAACAGCAAGCAAAAGTCGTTTGTTGAGGGAGTAAAAGACAGCATTATTGCTAGCGATTTATCATTTGTAATCGGAGACGTTCTTATGTTAGTCACTCAAGGGAGAATGTGAATGGAAGAAAGGAACTTTAAGTTTTTAATCACATCAAAAATTTAATAGTAACCGCACTGTACTGTAAACAAAATTAGCATGAGGGATTTTAGACAATGGAAAAGTTTTCAACAAGCGGATTGTACTTCACTTTTTACTCGTTTGGATGCGATTTTTCTTTTTTATTTACTCACTTTTTTATGATGAAGAAATAATAGAAAACCATTTTAAAATCACTTTTCACTATAAACTTCTACTTATTTTAACTTTATATACTGTAATATCAATATAAATATCTTCAAATTATAATAATTATTGCTTTACACTTAATAATTGATTTTTACTTACAATAAAGTTTGTTTTTGTTTATAATTGTTTCCGTTAAACTTTAAATTTAAATTATTATGTTCGGTTAAAATCTATAATTTCCTATAAATAAGCTTTTTGACTTGTTGGTTGTTGAAATTTCCTTCCCAAAAGAATAATCATAAAATGAGCACTCACCTTTTAAATCCGATTGAACTCCAGCTGTATTAGTAATGTCATTTAAACAATGCTCCAATGACCGCATATCCATAGTATTGCGATCCTATAAGAGAAAAAGTAAATAAGTAAGTAAAGTAGGTGAAGAAACTTGTTAATTATTTAAGTTGAGAGAGAGAAGCAAACGAATGATGATGAAAGTTTTATAACAACGCCTAAGCTTTCTCAAGAGCTCCTTGTGAAAAAGTTACGAAAAACTTGTATGAATAAATTTGACGCTCAAGTTGATTCACTCAAAGAGTCTCTTTTAGGAGAAAAACTTTTCTCTTCTAAAAGCACAACTAGGCAAAGAAAAAGGCTTTCTTTCGTACACACAATTAAATTGTCTTGAATTTATAGTCGCAAAGGAGGCAATCATGTGAGATAAGTATTTTTAGCATGATTTATGTAAATTTTAATTGAATTTAAAGTTTTCATCTTGAACAGATTTCCTAACAATTCCCCATGAGTCCTTCAACTTCGACTTTACCCTACCTTGTTTCTCACTCGTGCGCTCAAATAAACAATTTCAAATTTAGCGAAAAAAAATCTCTTTTTTCAATGTTACTGAATTATTAATGTTAACACACTCGTGTGCCGATAAAGTGAAAACGAGAAAAATTTTCATGACAGAGTAAAGTAAAAATAAAAAGAAAGTTTTACCCCTCACCTTAAAACACACGAGACGTTCATTAAAGCAATTTGTGGGAGGTTAAAAATCAAGATACATTCTTTTTCACTCTCACTCTTTTTCGTTTTGAATGAAATAATATTTTTTCAACACACAGGATGTAGGCAAAAAAAGTATACAAAAATTACCAGATAAAAAGTGTAAAAAAACATAAATTGAGTTAATGAATAATTAAATTTGCATACTAACCTGACAGTTAGGTCTTTCTTCAATATATTTATAGATATGTAAGGTATAACACATAATGAAACAATGAACCTTCGGGCACGACAAAAGATTGTAAAAATTATTTTTTTCATCCGTTACAGACCCTTCCTTTCACCTCTTTCTCACTCATTTTCTATTGTTTATGTGATGGCTGATAACTTTTTATGCTTTATACCACTATTAATTTCAAGATGAAGACACTTTTATCATTTTTTGCAGTGAACCAGTTACAATATTTAATTTATTTTCTTTCTAAGAACTTTAGTTAAAAAGAATTGAAATTTTGAATCCAACAAAGAAATTTCAGTTTTCAACTTTACTTAAAAAATCGCTAAAACTTGTCTTAAATAATTAATAATAATAATAATAATTTCTTTATTGCATGAAATTTTATTATATTTAACAATAAATCTTGAAAATTTTTATGATGTTAGTCATTTGACTTTAAATCAGCTATTGTCTTAAATAATTAAAAATCGAATGATTTAATAAAAAACCAAGAAAAATCTAGTTGATTTTTCAAATTTCAAAACAACATTTTTGATTCCTAAATTAAATAAAAATGTCTTCGCCTTGGTTCTATTTTCCCTCACTTTGTACAAAGCAAAAGGCAGTCATCTTTTTTCATTACGACTCAGGCCATCGTCACGTCTTGCTGTAAAGAATCATTTTCACTCACCTGCGAATGAATGAATGAATGTATGTGTATATGCATGACTGTGATGGTATATATTTCCATTACCAGCAATGTATGCCTTCAATTGCCCTTCCATTTGCGATACTAATGTCGTAAATTAAAACAAAAAGAATGAAGCAAGCAAGCAAAAGAGAGAGAGGTGAAAATGGTAATGTGGAAAACATTATAAAAAAGGGTCAAAAATTGCTTCTTGCCTGCCAAAAAAGCAAGCAAGTAAGAAGGCTGAAAATGTAAATCAGTGCAGAAGTGAAATCAATAGCGCCTCCTTTTTACATTTTTTTCTTGTTTTTGTACAATTTGAAGGCACCAGAAAACTAATGAATTTTTAATGATCATTTGGAGAAATGTGAAAAATCGAAAGGTATGGATTTTATAGTTTAAGAAAGAGATTACAATGTAATGGAGAAAGTCGTGGATAATTAAGGAAGTAATAAAGGAAGCGAGGGATGAGCATCATCATTTAGTTACTTCCACTAACACTCATGAATAAATTATTACGAGATTTTTAATTTTATTAATTTTAATAACATCATTAAATGAAAATTAATTAAGTGAGTCGTTTGAAAGTAGCAAGTATAAAGAAAAATTTCTAGCTAGTAATCAAAACATTGCAAAGAGTCACATGAATCATTCATTAACAGACGGACAGAAGAGAACGTAAATTACTCGGAAAAGCTGAATAAACGATAAAAATTCATTCATTGATTCGTCTTTTTGAAGTCTTTCAATTATTTTTTTTTTGCACAAACAATTTCACTCAACTTCTTTTTATATAAAGCAATGAACGAAAGGAAAAGAATATTTAAATTTTTAATTTTGGACTTTTGCCAAAAATTATGAAATGTGATGTGCAATTAAATCAAAAAGAAAACTGTGCGAGAGAGAAGAAATTCATTTTAAAATGCCATTTATAAATATGCAATTTTTTTCGATTAAGTAATGGGGGTAAATGCAACTCTCTTACAAGGAGCAATCACAGCTTGCCGTCATTCAAACACATTATGCACCATCACTTTTTATTCCATTGTAATTGTGACTCTATTGAAGGAAAAACTGTTTTTTCTTTCATCTTTCAAAATCACTTCACTCTTCTCTGTTTTCTTTTATTCACATACATTTTTGCATGCATAAGTTATAAAAATAAAGATTGAAAAAAGGCTTTAAAGGCATAAAAGAAGTCAAAGAATAGAATCTTTCCCTAAACTTTTCTTTTCCAGTGCATTTTTTGAAAGTTAAAAATGCACTTTGTGAAATCTTGGAAAATACAATAGATAGAGCCTTTTGGCATTTTACGTTTACTTATTTCTGTTAAGTTGGGAGAGACAGTTACTTTGTTAAAGAGTTTTATTCATTGCAAAACGGAAAAATTCAAATTTAAAAATAAAAAAAAATAAAAATTCAATTTAAAAAAGTTCGGTAATTTTAGAAATTTTTGCTTATGTATTAAATCTTTTATCTTTTGTAGATTTTACTAAAGATTTTATTTAGATAAGATTCAAGAGAGTAAAAGAATAAACAACATGAGAAATCTATGTACGTGTGAATGGAATAAAATCAATATCTCTATTCTTGCATTAAATAACATGAAAGATGCAATGGAATGGAAAATTTAAATGTCATTGCACAGTGATTAAAGTGATGATATATTTAAATATTTTCCCATCATCAAATTTAGATAACAAAAAGGAAGAAAGAAGGCTTTGTCATTTGAAAATATGTAGATTGCAAGTTAAAAATGCAAGAAAAACACATGAGATCAAACGACAGAGAGAAAATTGTTTATACAATGAAATGAATATTGACAATGTAAGCAAAAATCGGAGAGAATTTTTTTTTCTTGTATGCAAAATGAATTGGAAGAAATTGTCAATGTCTGCTGATATTTGTTCTTTTTAATGTGTTTTTTCTTTCAAAATCCCTTGTTACAAAAAGACAGAAAGATTTTAGTAGAAATAATTCTACAACTTTGACCTTTTCATTTTAACATATTTTAAGCTTCAATTCCATTGAATTAACTTCTTTTGAGCTTTGAATCTTTAAGAAAATATCAAAAGAAGTTTATAAGAAAGTGAGAAATTAAAAGTTTATTTTTCATTGAGTATTTAATAATTTTTATAGCTTCTTACTAAACAATGTTTTCTTTTTATTATAATTTATATTTAAAGAGATTATTTTTCTACTTATTTATAAAGTTTTCTATTTGTACTCATGATAGATTGATAAAGATAAATAAACGTGAATGAAAATTTATTTATTATTGAAACACATTCAGATCAGTGATAAATTAAAGTCAACAAGCATTTCTCATACGCTAAACTATGATAACTACATAATCTTGGAACTGCGAAAGGAAGATTTATGAATGTATCACTGCACACACGTCCGGTTGTAAAAAAATCTTCACAAAGGAAACAGTTTAAAAGGAAACTTTTTCCTTTTAAAGCTTGCAAGCTCGCTCAGTGAGCATCCTGATAAGAAAGAGAGAGCACAAAAAATAGCAAATTTAGTGACACAGAAGCAACCATAAATTACTAGAGCAACATCAGAAGCACAAAACTAGTAATGATAAAAACGCTTTAGATTATTTTGTGGCAAATAAATTTCCTCCAATTTTTATACTCTCGTTCTTATTTACTTCCACTTACTGCTTTCTTTCTAACGACAACAATTCGACAAGAAACAAGCAAGTAAAGGAGAAAAAAGAAGAAGTTTGTTTGGTAATGAGTTATAGAGCTTGAAAAAAATATCAGAAAGAGCAAAAGCATCCAATTAGATCGTCCATCTTTTTATTTTGCAATTTTACTCATAAATGACATGATCTCTATGTATGTAAGAATGAAAGACAATCATTCATGATACATCAACTTATTTTGTCTCTTGAAACTAGTATTTTCATTTTCTCTTTCTGAACTCTTCAAGTGGATGAAGAGAAATGGCAAAAAAATCGATATTTATTATCCTTCTTTTGTATGTTTGCTCGAATACAATTCACAATTCTCCCCTGCTCATTCTCTTGTTCCACAGAGAAAAAAAGAAAAATTGTATATAAAAAGAAATAAAGTATATTTTTTCGTAAAAATAATTCGGTCATTATGCCAACACAACTCGACAGAAAAAATTGTAAGAAAATAAAGAGTTTATAAATAAAGCAAAAAGGGAAAAAGTTTGAATTATTGTGTGAAGATTTTGATTTTTAATAAACCATAAATAAAAATCTTGTCAGTCATTAACCTTTTGCGCGAAATGAACATTAAATTTAATAGCTTTTCACTTCAGTGTCATCGAAAAAAATTGAATTCTATAAAAATTTTATCGATTTTTTGACACGATTTATTTGTTGCCCTTTTCTGTGTTTGCAATACTTATAAATAAAGTATACTTTGTTAAATTTAAGTGCCTCACGAGTTCAATATACAAATAAATAAAATTTCAGCTATGAGGATTCATTTGAAAAAGAAAAATTTCATTAAGTAGGTAGTAGATGTCGTGTGTTTGTGTGGGATGTAAAATAGAATAACAAATGATTAATGTAAGATGATAAGATTAAAATAAACAAATGTTAATTGAAATAAGAGCGAGACGAGGAAAGAAAAACTTTAATGAAAATTTATATTTTTTATGTAAAAAATTAAGGCAAAGAATTTAATGATTTAGTCTGGGTTGTAAAGATTATTTGTGAAGATTTGATACAATTTTTAGTCTTTAATGATAAAACTTAAATTATTTACAAAATGTTCATTATTATTCAGATTTTCTAATGAAATTGACAACCTTTCAAAGTGCTTTTGCCTTGCACTGAATCAAGAGCTTAAAGTACTTAGATGAAAAATAAATGTCATTGTTCTTTTGATTTATGAATATATCTTTGGCGAGCAAGTGAATGACATTATGTTTAATTTCATTCCCTTATCTGCAAGCTACATAGTTTCAATTTCTATTGAATTACCTTCAATTAAAAGCGCTAGCCAACGATTACAGAGCTCAATAATTTGATCAATTCAATTAGAGAAAAAGAAAGAAGAAGCCAATGAGTATTGTTGTTCAAATAACTTCAATCAATCAACCAATACCACTTAATTGAACGATTTTCAATTACAGAAAAAGCTCAAATTTCATTACAAATTGCTTTCTCTCAACATAGAAACCAATAAAGTGCAAGTCATATTACTCACCTGATAGTTCATATATGGATCGTCAATCATATTGCCAACATCCATTGGAAATGCATGCATTTGATTTTTACCCGGATATGAGGTGCTTCGACGATACTTTGATGGTGATGTAAGATTTGGTGATCCTTGTTGTTGCTGATGCTGTTGTAAGCTGGAAGCACTTGACGGCATTGAGAATTGAGTTGCGTTTTGGTGTTTTCGCTGATGCTGTTGCTGCATAATATGTGGTGAGAGTGGATTCAAATTTGGCGCAGAACGGCCACGATTCCATGACGATTGAATTTGTGATGATGATGACGATGAAGTGGATTGTAACAATTGCTGCATTTGCTGTTGTTGTTGCCATGGTGATGTCGGTCCTGAATGATTGGACCACGCTGAAAAATTGTTACCACTGGTATTGCCATTATTTTTATAATGAATATTATATTGCTGCTGTTGCTGTTGTGATGCACTATTGCAAGCAAGACTGCTATTTGGCGAAAGTGTATGATGCAGTTGCTGCTGTTGTGACATAATTGGACGCTTATGCATTGCTTGTCCATTATTGGGAGACGAATAATTTACGAAACCGCCACTGCCACTAGAATTTTCATCACCAATTGACCAAGGACTATCAGTGGGCGAGCTAGCGGCTTGAAAGTTTAATGAACTATTTTGCGCCATCAGTAGATGTCCATTCGAGCTAAATTCAGTGGTGGGTGAATTTGTGGCTTGAAAGTTTAATAACGAACTGTTCACATCAGTTGGTGAATTTGCCGATACTTTTTTATCTGCTTCACTTGTGATTGGTGACTGTAAAAATTCGTTATTTTTTTAAATTTAAATTTGAAAAGTCCGTTTAATTTAAAATTTTAAAAACTTACATGAAAATCATCACTGCATTCTGCAAACAATCTCTGTTGTCCATTATTATTATTTTCACTCTCTTGACTACCTATTGAGCCATTGACATTTACAACTTCGTCCTTTTGTTCACCACTCTCTTTAATTATTATTGTAACCGCTGCATCATCGTCTTTATTCATCAACGATGACACTTGTGTTGTGGTGACTGTAGTTGACGTTGGTGGATTTGAAACGGCCATTGTTGTTGTCGGCATTGTTTAAAGTATTCTTATTTGCTTTAAAACTTTTCTTCTATTCCTTCACTTTCGATAATTTATATTGTAAAAAAAAGTTTTGACTTGTTTGAGCTCAAAGCAATTGCACGATTTTCCTCACTCACTGCTTATTTTATTTTACTCACGAGTTGTTATGAAATTTGTTTTATATTTATTAGCAACTTTGTTGATGTAAGTGAAATTTATAAGCAAGTATTTGTTCTCTCTTTCACGTCTTTCTTTGTTTGTTTGGTTATCGATTTATATAAAAAAAACAAATGTGAGAAGTTTTCTTACTTTTTTTACGCTCAGTCGTCACCAATCAATCAAAAATAATATCAAATTATGAATTATTTTATTTAAATTTTCTATCTACTTTTTATTGAATTAAAAAACACCAACTATACACATACACACTGCTTTTCTGCTGATGATGATAAAAATTTATTTATTTTAATTTTTTAAAAAGATTTTTCTTTTTTGTTTGTATTAGAAAAAAGAAGTATAATACTACGGCTTCTTCTCTAATCTATTTGTTGTCTACTCAAAGTCTCTCGCGCTCGCGTCTACCACAATTTGTTTTATATGAAGCTTCTACTACTGTTGTGCACGACGACCGCTAAACTATTTTAAACTCTCTCCTTGTCTACTTTTCTACTTTTTTTCTCTCTCTGCTTCTGCTGATGTTATAAATATTATGACACACTCAAACTTGTGCAAGCAAGGTCTCCCGATGATGATGATGACGAAATTTTCTCACGTAAATAATTATTGCTCAGAATTTCTGTTCATGATTTTCTCATTTTTTTTCTTTTCCAAAAATACACACATACACATTCATTGAATTTTTAGTGAATGAGTAAAAATTTTTACTATTTTTGATTGTTTGAAAAATTGAATACGTAAGAAAAAAGGCAAAAGGCAAATATTATTATTATAATGTGTGTATGAATGTATAAAAATTAAAATAACTAAAATGTGAGACCTTTCTTATGTTTTAAACGTTCAGCGCAGAATCGAGTTAAAGAGAAATTTCCTACTATGAAACGTTTTTCTTTCTTTTTTCCAACACTTTTTTCTTCTATGCAACTTTCTCGTTATTCTGCTATAGCATGAATTTAAAATACAAAAGAATTTTTCCCTTTTTCACAAGAAAAAGGAATTTTTTCAACTAAATTGATTAATTTATAAAGCACTACAGTTATGTCTAATTATAGGGATTATTTATTGACTAAATTTTATTTTACTAGTATAAAAGAAACGCTGCTTTCTTCTTGCTTTTTTGTCACCAAAAAATTTTTTTTATTCTCAACCTTATACATATAAACACCGAGTAGGAAAAATTTTTTTTTTTTGCTCTTTTGTCGCAAAAAATTTGTCTGATAACTATAGTAATTTTATATAACCCGAAAATTTTCACTATAAATGATTAGTAATCGCGTATCGAAAACACGCACATTGGGCTGCGGATGTTGACCGATGAATTTGTGATGATCACAATACGATTTGATTTCTATTTTGCCCAAAATTATTTCTTTTTTAAAACGAAATTTTTCCTCGCGAAGAAAAACTGAAATCGTACGCAGGGCATGAAGCTTTTCCAAATCTTTTTGTCGGAAAATTTCTACTTTTATCGTACTAGATTTTTTCGTTGAATGAAATTTTTCTTCTTTTTCCCCCTTCGCATTCTTCTGCTTCGTTCGGTGTGTACCACGTGAAGAAAATGTGTACAAATGCTTTTCTTCTCTCTCTCTATTTTCTGTTCATTCTTATTTTGTCTATGTATATTTGAATATTTTTCATGCGCACGTGATACTTTGAACGTTAGAAAAAATTTTCTTTTATTCTTATTTGTCATTTGAGGATTTTTGCTTGCAGCATTTTAAATGCAATAAATTTTTCAATTTCAATGTGTAATAATTTTATTAATTAGATTATAAAATATTTACTTTTGAGATTTTAACATTTTGAGAGCTTTAGGGCAAATAAATAAGATAATAAATCTCTGTAAATACAAAATCTCAAAAGAAGTAATTCTCATGAATAATGTTTATAAACTTTGTGTGTTGGTTGATTTTATTTGAAAATCTTTATTTGCAAAATGTTTTTCATGTGTAGGAAGTTATTTTACATGTGACAATAATGATGAAGTTCACATTAAAGGATATTTTAACATTAAATGTAATAAATCTTTGTGAATTAATTAATTAACTACAATAAAATAGAATTTTATTCTTTTCTTCTTGTCTTGTTTGTGTTTACTTTTATGCGACCTAAATAACTGATATTTAATCCATACTGTCCCTTCTCATTTTATTTGATTCATTCACTCATTCATTCATCCAAATAGAAATGTTTTTTTCAAGGAATAATAGAATGTTTCTTAAATTGGAGTCATATGAATGTAAACAAAGAAAATTGCTTAATTATTAAAGAATCGAGTAAAACAGTAGAAAATTATCAAAAATTAAATTTTGTTAAAAATGACCATCTTCCTTCGATTGTAAAGCTGCTCTATTCTAAAAAAACCAAACTTTGGCACAAGCCTGGTAGTTTCACACGACCGTTAGGGGCATTTTTTGAAAAAAAAACCCAGGAGTGTTAAATGTTTTCTTTCGAAATCGTTTGAATTGAAAAAAAATTGTTGATAAAAACTTTAAATATCAACTTTTAGCTAATTATTAATAGCTCTGAATGCAAAAGGTAATATAATTTAGCTAAACTAAACATTACTTTACAGCAAAAGCTATTAATAATTAATAATTTTGATATTTTTGCAAACATTTTTTTCGAAAATTATTTCGAAACATTCGAAAATTCAGAAACATTTCGAAAAGGGGTGTGAAAAACATGTTTGATTTTAAATTTTCAACTGTCAAAATCATTGAGTGAAACTACCAGAGACACAAAAATAATAGGTCATCTTTTATAGGTGTTCTGGAAAATATTTTATGCTTCTATTATTCCTTGATATTTTCTATCTTACAAACAAAACATACAAAAGGAGATTGAAAAGAAGAGGGATGATACCAAACATACAATTAATCATTGCTTTATTCGTTGACGAAGAAAACCTTGTCTTGTGGCTTCAAATAGCAAAAATAGAGAAGAAAACACATCAAGCTCATTATTCCACTTTGCAGTGTCACTAAAAACATAAATTCAAACCACCAATTGTCTAGGAAGTCAGTAAATCCAAACCATGCAATTGTCATGCCAATATTTTGAGCCATAACTAATACGAAATAACTTGTATACCAATATCTTACATGTCTAAATCGAATTTTGAATTCAATCAGATTAAATATGAATATATAAGCTAATACAGTATAAAAGGCAGTTCTTTGCCATTTCACTGTAAATCTTGTCTCATTTATCAAACATAGAAGCATTAAAACGTAATGTGCAAAACAAAGCCACAAACAGTGAGCAGGATAAAAGACGGAAAACACCGAGAGAGAAATTAGTCGCATTATAAGAAAAAAATTCCAACCCAAGAATGAGATAAATTTAGCGACTATATCATCGCTTTCTATTCCATCGACTACTTTTCGTCTTTTAGGCATTAGCAGAGCATCAACATCGTCATGACTTTCAATGTTTAATGTTTGTTGTGCAGAAGTTGATTCGTTCATCGTTTTTTCCTTTTCTTGGTGCTCTTTTACCTTATTGTAATGTTCAAACATTCCTTCCGGTATTCTTGGTACTTTTGCCTTGATAAATGACTCCGCTTCAAAAATAAGCATATCTTTGAAAGTTGATAATCGATTAAGAGTGCTATGTGATTTTGGACGTGGTGGTGGTGGTATTGAAGGAATGCGATCAAAATTATCCTCATTCGTGGTATTGCGCAAAACAGGCGGCGTATCAATTTCATCTACCTCATCGACCTCTGCTGTACGTCTCAAATACTCTTTGATCTCTTCAATGTTGTCCAATAAATCATCGTCCGGCACATTTCGTTGTGTTGATGTTGAAGGACGATGAGTATCAACTTTATTTCTCATAGAATAAAGCTTGTCATCATCCGTAATATTGCTCACAAAATCAATTTTCTTTGTTGCTTCATCATTCTTCTTTGTAGACGTCTCATTAAAATTATTTTTGTCGACATTCATTGATTTTCTTTCATTGACTTCTTGTGACATTATGTTGCTACTGTTATTTGCATTTGTTACAATTTCTTCACCCGGTGCTGAGAGTGTACGACGAAAAGTTGTACTGCGTGTTACAACTTGGTGGGGTGCTAGCCATGGATAATTTTTGCCGACAACTTTTTGACTTTCAAATCTTTGATATGACTCGGCTGTCATTGACATCTTTATTAAATTAAAGATCACACACATTCCTTGGACGAATGCTACGGAATATAAAACGGAAAATGAAAATTGTTTGTATAATTTTGTCATTATCATAAAATTGCTTGAGGGAAAAAACTTATACAGCAAACTCTTGTTTGCAGAAGTTAAAATATTTAAATTAAATTTCAAAAATTAACGAAATTTTTAAAATTAAATTTCATGTTTTTGTTTACATTTTTTAAATTTGAAAATATTCTTGGAAGTTAATTTTAAAAATTCTGCTAAAAATCTTTTACCTGTATCATAATTTCTAAACATGTCATCTCTTAATAAAATGAAAAGCTGCAAGATGATTTGGGGAGCACAATGAAAAAATGATTGAAGGAAATGGTATAGCTCAAAGGGACTTGCTTCTGCTGCTTTAGCCATCGCATGATGTCGCTCATATGTGTTACGCTCATGAAAGAGAGAATCAACACACCAAAATATTTTGCGTGAGAACCTGCAATGAAAGTAAACAATTTAATATTTCGATAAGAGCGATAAGAAAATTATGAGTCAATTTTGAAAACCAACCTGTAAGTCGCACATATTGGAAAAAGAAATAAATTCATTATTTGCCTTGCCAAAAATATTCTTTTTTCACGACCAAATCCAGTCTCAATTGGCCACTGATCTGACATTAAAATGCACACAAAAGTAAGAACTGGCGGAATAAAAACAATTCCTAAAGTGTGCCAAGCCCAAAGATAATTTTTATCCAATAAATGTTGATACACTAACGCTCCATCTACTACCATTACTGAAAGAAATACTAACAACTCCACGATACATGGTATGAGATAATTTAAAGTGATTTGCCAGCGTGTTTTCACACTATAGCCCAAAATCTTAACCGGAACATTCTCTAATGGATCCATTTTCTCACTCACGACAACATTACTCGCTCAAAGATTGTACAATACTAAAGTCGTTTTTGATGACAGCAAAAATAAAAAAGAGAATTTTCCTTCTTTCTTTTTCGCTTCGTTATCTTATCTCTCTCACGTTTCTTACTGTTTTTGTGTGTTGCTTGGGTGTAGTATTGGAATGATAAAATGATTTTCAAAGCTACTCGATGTGTGTATAAATATCAATGTGTGTTTATAGATCGAGCAATGTTCAATGAAAAAAGGAGGAGGAGAGAGAAAACATAAAATGTAAACAACTCAATTGCATTTCCATGACAATATTCATTCAGTATTCGAACGTTGTTGATATTTATGCCCTAAAGATATATTCTGAATATTCACGAATTTTCAATTTTTCATACATTTTCCTTTCGCTTTTGATTTATGCAAACAAAATAGGATAAAAAGATATTAATGTTGAACGGATGTTTCTTCTTCCTATAAATTTTAAAATTATTTTTGAATGAAATAAACGACAAGTTATAATAAAAATGAAAAAACTTTTTAATTAAATATCTAAGATTTTTACATACAACATTTCTTATGAAAAACTTTTTAAATTAGATTTAAATATGATAAAATTGCAAATTCGATTTTATCAAACTTGAGGTGAGTTTTGAAAATACTTTTTAATCCACTCATCGAACTTTTTAATGGATTCATTTGAAAGTGCCAATAATTCTGTTGTATAAATCACGTTCTTTTTTGAGATTTGTTTTCAGATAAAATTTTATATTGAATTCAACACTTTTTGAAATAAAGAAATATAAATTTGAATGTGACTTGACATTTGTCAACTTACTTTTGCTTGAATCAAATTTATGTGTTCTTTGAAAATTTTCAATTCTCATCCGATCTTGCATCGGAATGAGATATTAATAAAACAGTAATAAAAGGATTTGATGAAAATATATAAATTTATAAAATGAATTCTGAAAAAAGTTACTAGAATATTGGATAATTTAATGTTTGTGCTTTTTTCGTGTCTATAAAAATTAATTTACTAAGAGCTATTGAAAACAAATTTTTTAAAAGGAAAAATTAAATTAAATAATATGTGCATGATTATGTGTTTTATTTGACTTAAATTAATATACATAAAATGTTTTTATGCTCTCTGCATTTTATTTTATTATTGGTGAGTTTCTCTCAATTTTTTGTGTCTTAACGGTCGTAATTTTTTCAAAAAAATTCGTGCGCACATGTTTTTGTTTTGAAAAAATTCATTGCGATACAAAAAATAATTTTTTAAAAATCGAGTTTTAATTAATAATTAAAAACAATTATCAAAACATTTCCAAAATGAGAAGAGAAAAGAGAAATAGAAAGAAGGGCATGCCAAAGAAAATGCCGAAGACGTAAGTTTATATCAATCAATAAATTTTCAGTAATTTTTTCGTAAAATCTATTTTATTCTCAGATTTGATGAACCACAAGCTTTGAAAAAGGCTCCACATACTTTTGTTATTCATCGAGGTTTATCATGTCCAAATATGGTCACACTATCAAGAGATTTTCGACGAGTCATGGAACCATTTACAGCCTCAAATTTAAAAGAACGTAAATCGAACAAAATAAAAGATTTTGTGAGTTTATCCGGCATTTTTCATGTTTCACACATGTGTCTCTTCACTCGATCTGAAAAATCAATGTCTTTAAAAATATCGAGAATGCCACAAGGACCAACATTGACATTTAGAGTTCATTCATTTGTCCTAGCAAAAGATGTTCTATCATCACTAAAGAAGCAATTTGTTGAAGAAGCTTCGTTTCAAAATCCACCGCTCGTTATTCTCAATGCGTTTTCGGGTGAAGGCAATCATATGAAGTTGATGGCACAAACTTTTCAAAATATGTTTCCTCCTCTAAATATCTCGACTGTCAAATTATCGACTATTAAACGATGTGTTCTGTTTTCATACAATCCAATGACAAATTGTGTCGATATGAGACATTATGCTGTTACTCTCGTTCCAACTGGTGTTAACAAAGGAATCAAAAAGTTGGTAATGAAAAAAGTACCTGATATGAGCAAATTCACGGACATTTCTGATTATGTTCTAAAGAGTCATCTTCTTTCTGATTCTGAATTTGAAGATGAAGAATCGCATGTGACACTTAGTGAATCACTTAAGAAAGGAAATGTTGAGAGTGGTCAATCAGCTGTTCGTCTTTATGAATTAGGTCCACGAATTACTTTTGAATTGTATAAAGTTGAAGCTGATTTGATGACAGGTGAAGTACTTTATCATAAAGAAATCGTGAAAAGTGTAGATGAAATTCTTAAAATGAGAAAGAAACGTGCTGATCGAAGAGTATTAAAGGAACAACGCAAGAAAGCACAAGAAGAGAATTTAGCAAAGAAAGGTAAATTAAAAGAAGAACATAAATTGAAAACAAGTGGCAACAAAGAATTCCAAGTAACTGAAAGTCATAAAAAGTTGCTGAAAGATGCAGAAGAAGCAATTGATGATGAACCTGAAGATGATGCTGAATATTATCGTGATGAAATTGGTCAGGAACCAGAAAAAGAATTGTTTCAGAATGCTATCAAATCAAATAGCAGAAAGCGACCTCACATACCTAAATTCAAGACAAGTTTCAAGAAGCCGCGATTAGATAAAGATGCAATGAATGAAAAAAAGAAGAAATTTTCAGATGATCACAAAGGATTTAAAAAAGGTGGCAAAGACTTTAGGAAAGGAAGTGGTAAAAAAGATTTCAAGAAAGGAGGAAAGAAAAGCTTTCAAAAAAGTCAAACGAAATTTAAGAAAAGAAAATGAATGACCTTGCACAACAGTAACTGATTTTTTTGAATTTTGAAGCGAGAAAGTGCGCAACCCAGATTTTTTTTGTAACGGTGTGTGTGCGAAATAATTTTTGGAATTAATTCATGAAATTGATGAAGAATAAAAGAAATAATTGAATAAAAAAGGATTTTAAAAATGATTTAATTTCTTTAATTGAAATATCTAATTTGTTAGTGTGAATTCAAAGAGAACATAAAGTGTTTATTTTTTTGTTCATAATTGCTTCATTTCAGTTCACAAAATAGGGTAAAAGTCCCCTAAAATTTTAATCGCGAGTTTGAAGTGAAAAAAATCAAAAAATTATTATTTAAAGTTATAGCTATCCTAAAGTAACTCAAATAGACTAATTAGTTGTATTAATCAATCAAGAATAAAGCATAAGTGAAAATGGGAACCCGAGACGATGAATATGATTATTTATTTAAAGGTAGAAATTTTGCAAAATTTTTCTTTCTCAAATTGTTCCCATGACCTTTTTTACTGAGATTTTACGCGTTTATAAAGCATCTTTTCACATAAGAATATAATGTTTCGCAATCGTTAGGATTATATATAAAGTGGATAGTTTTATTGTCTCGTGAACAAAGAAATGCATTGAGAAAATAAAAATTAAAAAATCGCCTGTTTTGAAAGAAAGAAAATATTTTTTTTCCGTAATGGATGTCAGCAAAGAGCAGCAGCAAGTATATACATACACACATTAAAGTGTATAAAGAAATTGAAATAAGCATAGAACGGAAGAAAAAATCAAGTGACTCTCCAAAATCAAATGTATGAGGCGAGAATAGAAGAATTATTATTTGAAATTCCACGCTGGCACTTTAAAAAGTCATTACTATTTACTTGGGATTTGTATGACAATTATATTTCTCAAACAACATCATCATCATCTATATGTGTTTCATTCATAAAAAATACTGTTAATTCTTGTCCAAAAAAAGTGATACTAAGTGAAAATTTCATTGTATCAGAACAATGAAAAAAAAAAAGATTTTGCTCATCACGCCCCACAAAACAAGTATTATTAATCATCTGATCAAGCAATTCTTAAATACTAAAAAAATATGACTCATTCACATATCGACAGTTTTGTGGCGGCTATAGTTGTTTCGAAAGAAATTATTTTTTTTGCCTTATCAAAGACAATCAAGTTTTATTTTTTGCCGTTTAAACAGAACAAAAACATTCTATTTCTTCTTTTGCGTCGAATTAAAATAAAAAAGAAAATTCAAGTTCAAATGAGTGCAGAGATTGAAAATATTTTTTTCTTTCCTTATATATGATGATGATGATGACCACTGTATATGACATATCGTAAATGACGAGTTTCTATCTTTCCTGTTCTAAACCGCAAATACATAGTAAAATATGATGTAATGAATTTTACTCTTGATCTCATTCGTGTTTGTGTGTATACTTAACCAGCTGATATCCTCTTATCTTAATTAACAATATAAGGGTAATCATTCACAGAAGCTACACTCACACATTTAATGGAAATATATGTATAGGAAATTGATTAAATTAGACATACGGTTCTCTCAATCCATTAAAATTATTGAAATATTTTTATGGAAAATTTTTTGAATGCTATCAGGAGTTATCTTTTTCACTCTGTCGATCTTTAAACAAATGCGTTTTTAAATGAAGAACTTAAAAACATGAGAAGTCGTACATTTTTTTACTGATAACAAACCAAGCCTTTTCTCAACAAATTCAATATTCATTCTCAATTGAATGCATGAACTCTCCAAGCAATAAAATTTAAATAATAAAAAGGCATTTAATCGTAAGCAATAAGAAATTGCCTGTGAGTGATATCATATCATAATATTATTATTAAGAGTGAATTAGTCTTTACTGAATGTATATATTTGAGATCATTTCATTTTATTGCGAAACATGACTGTTGTATGGTAAGGAAAATTTTTAATGCAATCAAAGTTTATGAATATGCGAAAGGGATACAAATTAAATTGAATTACAATATATTGCACTGTATACATCCTATCTCGCTTTTATAAGTGTGAAAAATTGATAATGATAAATTATGTGAAAAGAATGCCTTATTGATTTATTATCAAATATGATACTAACAATGGTTCTTACTTTTTTTTTATTTTTAGTGGTTTTAATTGGAGATTCAGGCGTTGGAAAGTCGAATCTTCTTTCGCGATTCACACGTAATGAATTCAATTTAGAATCGAAATCTACAATTGGAGTCGAATTTGCAACTCGTAGTATTGTTGTGGATAATAAAACTATCAAAGCTCAAATTTGGGATGTAAGTACATTTTGAACATGACAATTGCATGTCATCACTATGTATCATTTTTAATTATTTCAATTCAGACTGCTGGTCAAGAAAGATATCGAGCGATTACATCTGCTTATTACCGTGGTGCTGTTGGTGCTCTTTTGGTTTATGATATTGCTAAACATCTCACATATGAGAATGTAGAGAGATGGCTTCGTGAATTGCGTGATCATGCAGATCAAAATATCGTGATAATGTTGGTTGGTAACAAGAGCGATTTGAGGCATTTGCGTGCTGTGCCAACGGATGAGGCAAAGACTTTTGCTGAACGTAATGGTCTCAGTTTCATCGAAACATCAGCACTTGATTCAACAAATGTGGAAACGGCATTTCAAAATATACTCACAGGTAAACATTAATGATTTATTGCCGGACTTTTACACTCATATTTTATTTCTTATCAATCAATGTCTGAAATTATATTTTTAGAAATTTACCGAATCGTCTCGCAAAAACAAATTCGCGATCCACCAGAAGGAGATGTGATTCGTCCATCGAATGTAGAGCCGATTGATGTTAAACCGACAGTAACATCAGAAGTTAGAAAGCAATGTTGTCAGTGAGCCAGTGATTCGCTTGTGTTTTTATTTCCATCATGTAATGCAATTATATATGCATTCAAATTATGAAAGCCCGAGAAAGAAAAACAATTTTCCATTTTATAATTTTCCTGCAAACGCTTCCCTACTTTCCTTACATAAATCATTTACTTCATCATGCGATGAAATTTTTTTATAATGAATATTTTTCCAATATTCCCTTCTCATATTGAAGAATATAAATTTTTTTCATTGAAGAGAATTTGATTGTTACAATTATTACCTATTCCTCGCATATTTAATTGTGTCATAATAATCAATTTTGAATTCCTTAATTTTTTAATTTGTATTATTCTATGTCCTATTTCTTTATCCTTCATCCCATTCCTTCTTTTCACTCGCATGCAAAACACACATCAAATTTGTTTAAGGTAAAATGAATATTAATAAAAAAGAATTAATATTAGAGCGCGATAATAAAAAAAAGGCTGTAGTTCAGTTATGTGCTACTTATTCTCACTCTCTGTCTCTTGATGAATAAAAATGTTTGTTAAATTGATGCGCTTCTTTGAAAAATTATTTGTATCTATATCTAAATCAAATAAACACATGCATATTCTCCATAAGTTAATCAAATTAAACAAGAGAAAAAAATCGATTTTCCCATTGATAAACATTTATTTTCTAAAGGACTAAATAAAAAAAGAATGAGTTTAAATTTGCTAAATGTATTAACTTTTCTTTTCTTTCTTTTCTCGCACATATACACACATACATGCATTGGTAAACAAACGAAAAAAAGTAAACCACAATATATACATTTCAACTAAAACTACATTAAACTATTTGAAAAGTTTTAAAAAGAAATTGTAGACAAAAAAATGATGAATTAATATCAAACATAAAGTATAGTGTAAAATTAATTTAAAAAGAAAGCAGATGAAGCGAATTAAATGAAAAGGTGTCTATGAACTGATTTAGTGAGAAATTACACTATTGTGACTGTGCAGCTCTAACAGTTATGACATTCTTTTCTTTTTTCCTTCATTAATCGACGTTTAGCTTAGCTCTATCAAAAAAAGAGAAGCAGATGAAAAATCATGTTATTCTAGATTATTATATTGTAATAATAATGAAAGGGAGATAAATGAATGAAGAAAAGCGAATGAAGTTAATCCAACAATAAATTGATAATATTTAATTATAGCTTTTTGTACAATTAATTTAACAATGAGAAAGAAACGGAAAAAAAAGTTGGGAGGAAAAATCCTAAATCAAAAAAAAATCTGAACCACGCTCTCCCAATTCATTTATAAGAATGCGACCTACATATTAAAATTTTTTGTTCATTATCAATTTTTTTACATTAATATTCTTTTCCTCTATTCTTCTATGCTACAAAGTAAAATATTTTTTTACATACTAGATAAACAATACATTCTTACTACTATTATTCTATAATTATTATTGAATTTTTTATTAAGTTATAATCACCACAAAATCTTCTTCAATTCTATGCAAGCAAACATTCTATGAGAAAATGAGAATAATAAAGAATTAAAAATGCCCTATTAAAACCAACAGCGATTATTTAATGTTCATTCATTTAATGTCTCAAAAAGCAGCAACATGCGATAAGTATTTGAAAGGAATTAAGAGCATTGTACTTTGTGAGAATATATCCAGAAGAGCTGAAATAAAATTTTTAGAAAATGTTCGCAAAGATAAATATATTTATTATTCTAATAAACTGCAATAGATAGAGACATTTTATTTCTTTTTCTTAATAAATTTAAGATATTTGTTAGCACTGAATTTATCATCAACTTCTTCTTCAATCCTCACTTTCGATTTAGGTTTTCGTTTCTCTAATCTCGCTTTTCTTTCAGCTTCTGTGAGAGTGCTTAAATCAAATGGAAGTTTAATTATTGCTCTTGGTTCATGATATCGTATTGTAAAAGTGCTTCCATCAGGATTAACTACTAATGTTCTAAAATGAAATATTTTTTGTTTATTTTCTTAAATCACATGAATAATCATTAAAAACTAACGGATATGTTCTCGCATATACTGCTCGATGAATCTTGGTGATTGCTGCTGTTGATGATGAAACATTTCGAATCCTGACATCGACTTTTTGCAGTGATTTTAAGAAATTATTCAATTTTACAAAATTCATTTTTATTTCTTCGTTAAAAATTTCTTTTGCATCTTTTTCGTTAAATATTAAAAAATACCGGTATTTTTACAAAATGTAATTTTTGATGAAATTTTGTTAACAAAACGTTTCAGAATAAGCATGAAAATTTTCTCAATCGTTCAACAAGAGTATTAATACTAATACAAATATTCATATAAACATTTGTTCATATTCTTCTTTTTCAATTATCACACAAGAGACATAAAAATTTGATATTGTAATTCTTTAATTGCTTGTTGTTCTCCAATCAAAGCATCTGACAGAAATGATTGAGAATTTTGTCCTCTGTCACTTGTAGACATCAAAAACACATTTTTCAAATCTTTTCATTAATTGAAATCAATTTGAAGCATCTTTGTGATGGCAAGACAGCGATCAATTTTGGAAATGAAAAAATGCTGAAAATGAACTTCAAGGTCAAAGCATTTCATTCCTCATTCACTTACAAAGTGTTTAAATTAATTGCTGATAATTAAGAAGATCAAGAATTTCCATTCATGGAACTTTCTGCAAATATTTAAATTCCTCACTTATATTACACGTTTTGTAACTTTATTTTAAGTCATACCGAAAGTTTATTTTGACACATTCATACGACATGATGCCTTAGTTATAATATATATTATAACCTCTGCTGCTGCTACTTTTGTTGCCACCTTTCTTCTTCTGTTTGTTTTCTTTACGCATTATGAATGCATTCATGCCTCTATGAATCTTCCAAATACTAACGAAAAAAGATTTAGGCGAAAGAACTTTTCTGCTTTGATTTGATTCATTTGATGAAATTTTTCTCACATCATAAACAACATTGAGCGCAACATGATCGAATATCATGAGAGTTGCTTATGAAAGTCGATAGCAAAATTATGCTGTTGCTATTGGAGACGATTATAAAATAGAATTGCGTTACATCTTCTTATGACGACAAGCAACAGCAGCAGTTGAAATTATGCGCAATGATGTTTGAATTCTTCGTAATATTTTCACACTCACTTTAATATTTTCGCGACCTGCTGAGTATATTAGTTGGTGCTCACAAAAAATATAAGTAAATAATAATATCGACTTGTGCGCAATGCTATTACGGCAATTTTACTTTCGCTTCTTCCGCAATATGTCCATATGAGAGAGAGAGAGAGAAAGAAAGATATTCGAAGTATACAATTGAATTGACCATTGAACAGCTCACTTGAGTTAAATACGATGTAATAAACACACACATCAAATAACAATAGCAAAAGCACAAGCCATTCTCTCATTCATAATTGATTATCGAAAAAAAATTAAGTGAGTGAATTTTGTTTGTGCATAATAGGCCTAAGGCGATAATTGCTTAAAATTGAACTATAGAGGAAGCAGTGCATGTTTATAATTGGATGTAACTTAGTCAAGCCTATCAGTTCCTATTAGTTACATTAACTTACTTACATATGTAATCGTTACAATTTGATCACTTACATTCTCTTTAAAATTTCTATCTTCATTATGATGAAATTCACTTTTAAAAAAGTGCTTTTAAATAATTATGGTGCCAATGAATCAAATGAAAATAATTAGTTTTCATTATTTGAGATTTCAGTTATGTCACATTTGTTGTTTCAAGCTTTTTCATGGCTAAATTCAATTAATAAAAAATGAATTGAGTTAAGTGAGAGAATTAATTGCAGTTACTAAAGAGATTTTGAACTAAATATGAACTCAAGTGTAAAGCATTCTTCTCGTTCACTCGTCTTTGTCTTTGAATCGATCTTTCAGGTTCAAAATGGAAATCAATTAAAGTTTGTGACATTGACACCAATAAATTAATGTGATCGCGAACAAGACAAGATAGAGAAAGAAAAAGAAATTGATGCCCTTATGCAGCATTTATGCAGACGAATGTGATGATCATAACACAACATCTCAAAAACCAGTGACCAAGTACCCGTGTTGCAGATCGGTGTACTTAAGCGCATTTTTGGTGCCTAGATCAGAGTTTATAACAATTACAGAAATATTAGATGCGTTTGTAAAACAGATTCATGTGATAAGATATACTGGTTAAAATAAATTTCAAATGTATAGGAAATTTCATTTGTAATACTGTTTCGAATGAAATAATTGAAATTAAGTTGTAGCAAATAGCAGTCATTTAAGAATTCAGCAACTATTTCTTGTTTTGTTTACATTTTCATATAGAAATATATTTTATGAAAATATTACTCGAATAATGTAATTGCTGCTAATAATCCTAATCTATTAAAATTCTCGAAATTGTCTTTATAAATTTCGGTGATTTGAAAATAACGATCAAATTCAAAATACGCGAAGTTGGCTACGCGCAGCTGAAAAATTTTTTTGATCGTAGTCAACTTCGCGAAAAAAATTTTGTTTACAAAATTTTAATATGGAAAATTAATTCATAATTTCCCAATTTATATGACTAGTGACAGAAATATAAATAAGCGTCGCCGCACTAACTTTTTAGCACAAATCTAACGCAAAAAACCGGAAGTCGTTAGCTATTGTATTTTTCGAGATCTCAGAGGGACAGCCAGCCGAACAGCCAAAGTGAATGTATAAGCTGCATTGTTGTTCCAAAAATGCGCTAAAAAACTAATCTCGATGTCTCCATCATAATCTTCAATCTTTGTGTGTGATCAATGCAATAATATTCAACATTTATTTTCTTCTCTTTATCTTCTACTGTAGTCTATGGAATTTTTATTTATTTTTCTATCTGTCTCTTCGTCATCTTTTGTTTATTTATTTTTTACTCGCATTCATGAAGTTTCATCATCACACCTTTTTTCTTACATTTATTTATGGAATTTTATAATTTTTAATAATACTTACATAATACATAAAGTTTAGATCGTAAGAATTCTAATGCAATCTTGATTAATGATTCTTAATTTTACATGCATGTATGTGAGTCATCAATTGCATTATCCTCTTTCTTTCAAACTCTTTTCATACACACAACCACAGATACATAAAAAGATTGTCTAGCGATAGAAAAGAGGAAGAAAGTGAAAAGAATTCAATAAAATGCCACACAATGCGACGTCTTTGAAAAAATGATAACGCACAAATTCTTTAAATTCTTCTCTAAAAGCAATGGAAATATTAAAGATTATTCTTAGATGCTCGTTTGAATGAAATTTTAATGAATTGCTAAAAGCAACAAAAAACTAAGATGTAGGAGGATTAATTTGACGTTAACACATGCTAATAGCTCAATTAAGCTCTTTTAACAACTCTCGAGGCTCTTTCAAATTCGATTTGCTATTGTAATATCAACAATATACAATAATTGCTAAATTAATGTCAAAAACAGTTCATGGCCAAATCAGACTTCATCTAATTGTTTGTTCAACACACATGTTTAAAAAGTCTTTTTGATAACAAAATTCATTATTATTATTATTTAATAGCGACAAGTCGACAAATTATAGTGTCATATGAGTGCATTTAAAAATTGTTTTTATATGGGTAAAAACATGTGTCATAAATGGAAAAATATAATTTAATAATGAGAAAGGTCAAGTTTATTTTTGAACATTTTTATTATGAGATTTTATCAAATTGCGTTCTGCTTAAAAAGAAATTGAGAGAAAAAGTAAAGAAATTGTTTGTGTGTGTTTTAAATTTAAATTTTAGCTAATTTTCTCATTGAGTGGCTTGGAGTGAAAACATTACGGAAAATATCAATTTTGTAGAGTGATAAACAAGTCACAATTGTCTCTGTTATCTAATGACATTGAATTGAACATAAATTATGCAATGAAATGAATATTATAAAAGGGAAGAGCAGAATTTTTTCGATGAGTCATCGCATATGGTTTAATTCTCATTTGAAGTTGAACTCACAAAACTAATTAGATTTGACGTAGACAATCACACCCAATTTCAAAAAAGTGTTTTTCTTGGAATGTCTTGATAAAAAGTCGATAAGATTTCAATTGAATGCGTGTGGGAATTTTATTCTATTTAATCCCATTTTACCTTTTATTGTCGACCCTCAACTTATTTCACATGAGAGGATTCACATAGAATTGACAAAGGACAAAACTTGCTTTTTTTAATCGATTTTTCGTTTTTATTTCAAGTCCATAAAAGGAAAATCCATCGAAGAATGAATTCAAGGATATTTCAAGTAATTTATTATACTGGCCTTACAAGCCATGCTTTTTTTGCATAAATCACATTAGCATATATGTGTAAAAATAAACAGAAATGGTAATTGTAGTTAATGCTTGAACTGAACACAAAACAACTGTGAGAAACGAGACGTGACTTGTAGAGTATTCAGTCATTATGGGCAATAGAAGTTCATAAGAATTTTCTATAACGCTCACACACTTTCTCCCTTTAAAATAATATATGTCAATCTTCTTCTCATCGTTTAATTTTAAGTGAAGGTTCATTAGCACCCAAATGATCTTTCTCAATTACTTATTTACTATAATTTCAATGGCTTAAGCTTGACTTGCATGCAACACGATCGTGAGATGATTGCTAAATACAAGTCAGCGCAATATTCACTGGTTGCTATTAATAGTGACTAATCGAGAGTTCTATTTGATGGCACATGATTTGAATAATGTTAGTCGCGCGCAATTGTGTACACACAGCGTCGTGTGTTATTGCTTTAATTAAAGACAATGTAGTTTCTTTTTTGAATAGACTTAGCACATAAAGCAATTGCGGCAAGTATCAAAGGGAAGGAAATCACAATGTGTGTTTGTTGCTTGATGAGAAATATAAATTTTAAACAAAAAATCACGATTTTTACGCTTTTGATAATCAAAAATTAATCTTGGTAGCAAGAGTGATCACGAGTTCATTCGCGTGGGTTGAGTTTTACTCTACTCTCATCTCTATTGAAAATAAATTTATTGCAACGCAAGGCTTTCTATTGAAAATCTTTTCTATTTAGCAGGCCGCAGCAGATTGAGATTATAATCTGAACCACAAAAAAAAAAACGTGTGTAGAGATCTTTAGTAAAATCAAATTTCATCTTCAACTACGCTAGATTTATTAGTCGATCTTCATAGAGCACAAGCAAAAGAGGCTCATTAAATATTTAGCAAAATAAAGAGTGTTTATAAAATGTAGTAAAAACACAAAAATTTCTCTGCCTTTTTAATGCAAGAAATGTTTTCTTTATTTCGCAGTCGGTGGTTTTATTCGCTTTTACATGCCTCAATATGTTCAGTTTCTAATTTTCTAATTAAATGCAATTCTTAATTTTATACGATACATCAAACAGTAGTAAGTAAATTAGTTGGGACATGATTTAGGTGAATTTTTCCTTTTTGTAATTTTCATCGATTCATTTGAGCGCAAAATCGACTTTCTTTGAAATTACACTACATTTTGATTAACTTACTTACTTTTCATCTTTAATTGAGGAAATTTAATTTGATTATGATGAATTAAAGTCAATTTTTAGTCTTCAAAATAATTTTTAAAATTCTTGTTTTTGTTTATGTTTTAAATTTAAATCTAAAAGAGTCGTTAAATTATAAATTTTAAGAAATTTCCTAGCTCTGATTTAAATTTTATTTTTAAATACTTAAAAAACACCTGAGTCTTTTAATGACAAATCTCTATTTCTCTAAACATGTCGTTCCGCAAATGCGATGACCCAAATCGGGATTAAGTAATTTAGAAACATGTCATGCCATAAAAATTATGATTCTAGAGCATGCAAGTTAAGCACATACAGTTGTCAAGTTGCGTTTCTTTCTACTCACATTAATAATTCGCTAATTGTGACTCTTTTTAAAAATAGAAAAAATTTCTTTTTTATCTTCACATCATCATCAACTGTCAAACAACGCAACCACGCAGTGCGAAGAAACTTTTTTTTTCTTTTCACCTCAAATAATCAAAACAATCCCATGCACACACATATGAAAAGTAAATTCCATTTTCATGTGAGCAGAATGAAAATCTATTCAATATTTAAACAATTATAAAAATACCTTCCATGTCATGAAATACTGTAAAAATTTTAATTCTTTTGCGAAAATCGAATTCACATCCAGTACGTGAATTTAAAAATATAAAATAATAAAAGTAAGAAAAGAATACCATATAAATCATCGCAATAAGAGTAGAAATATGAATGAGAGTTGTCGTTGTCCCTTGTGGAATCCTATAATAAATATTTTCATATGTAGAGGACTTTTGCCAATTTCGCATGTCATAAATAAATAAATTTACATATAACGAAGAAAAATTGCGAAATAACACATATGAAAATTTCAATTTTGCCGAGTTGAGACCGGTGTGTTTGTATGATAAAAATAACGAAGGCATATTGTGATGAAAAAACAGAGTGAGAGGAAAAATGTCATCGGAATGCAAAGTCATTTGACTCTTAGTTGGCAGATGGATATATAAATACTGAAAAAATGAAAATCCACTTAATTAAGCAATTTTCCCTTTCCCTTACTGCCATATCAAATAAATGAGTTTGCAACTATTTTTCGCTTTTTTTTTTGTCATGCAACTCATAATGGAGCAAGCTAGCAATTCTATGGATTTGCGTTACTCATAAGAAAGCATAGACAGTTACTAATTACTCAGTCATTTAAAATTGTAGCGACTTTTGTCAGTAATGAATAGACGCGTGTTCTCTTGTGTAAGAGAGCTCTCTATAATCGGCAAATCAGCATTAGCAAGAGGGAAACATTAGTAATAATGGTTCATTAACGTCATAGCGCATGGTATATGAAACTGAGAATTTTTAGAGCTATTATTAGAACTAAACTGAATTAGATTTTTCATCATCACTTCCGTAGCAATTTTCATTCTGCAAAATCATTAAATTAAATTCTTTTTTGCATATTAAAAACAGTTTAAAATAGAATTTATTAAAGAATAAATATAAACTGCAAAAACTTCAAAGAATATATTAGTTAGTTCCTTATTATTGATCATTATATTAAATTAGTTACTTTTTAATGCTTCAACTCCATTAGAATGAAAATATTTTTGAATTTTTAAAAAGTTCCGTCATTTTAAAAATATTGACAAAAAAATTTCACTTAAAATCCCAGGAGCGGAAATAAAAAAAATTTTTTGAAATTATGTCGACATTTGGTCTGAAAATTCAAAATTTAAAACCGTTACTCTCAAATTTAAGAATCACACAGCTAATTCTCATTGTATCTGCCATTTCTCAATATATGATGATTAAAAAGACTATTTAAATTTAATTCCATGAGTAAGTTGAGCCATATTAAAGCAAGAAAATTAGAAAATTTTGGTTATTTTTAACGGAATTTTCAAAATCTGGATTTTCATTTTCGAAAAAATTTTATTTCCACACCCTGTTTAAATCAAGCAAAGAAGATTAAGCAATTTAAATTGGATGAGAAAGGAATCAAACGTGACTCTTTTCACTTTTGTTTTCATCTTCTTCTAATACAGCTGTCTCGAAAATAAATCGATCATTGTGTCGAATGTGGCAAAAAATAACAAGAAAGAAAACAAAGTTTAAAACTCCCCAAATTGTCTGGCGTGATTTTCAAGCACCGACGTGTGATGAGAAGGAGAAAAAAATTGGGTCAATTTGGTGTTCACACTCGATTTCATCCGAAGTTACAAGTTAGAAATGCGAGCGGTCGCTCTTTTTAGAGATTCGCATGCTATTAAATATTTGATCACATTGGTAGGCTTTAATTTTGTTGATTTGCTCGTGTGTGGCGGGCCAAATATGTAATTTATTTCCACTTGATTGATTCAGTGAAATTTCCCATGTTGCCAGCTTTTTTTATGGCGCTATCACTTTGATTGCTGATTTATGTTGTAAGAAGCACAAAATTGAAATTTGATATTAAACGTGGAATTCTTTCTGAATGCAAATTGTCAATTCATCGAAATGAATCGAGTTCGACATTAATTGGACACTCATTCAATTATGAGCTTCAGTGAAACATGATATGCTCTCTTATACTTAATGAACTGATCAGAAAAAAAAATCGTGCTGAGACTGAACTTTCTTCTCCACTCAATTATTTCGGATTTATTTCATAAATGAATTGTGATGATCATTGAACTTGATTTTATAAATTGCATTTTAATTGAAGTAAATAATGATGAGAGAGTTGAACGATTAACAGAAAAAAGAAAGAAATTTGAGCATGATTGATCGTGGCTGTTATTTTTTTTCGCTACTTCATCAATGAATTTTCATTATTTCATTAAATCATTAACGCAAAAAATGAAGTTTTAATTCAATTTATCAACAACAAGCAAACTGTCATAATATGAATGATCAAAGGAAAAAAATATTTTGATTGCAATTTTAAGTGTTTTTTAGCTCGTATAAATATAAACAATTTATTAAGGTATGAAGACATCTCATTCATATATGACTGTCGTCGACAAGTAATAATAATAATGAATGTTCAGCTAGTAAGTGAAAGATTAAAAGAATGTAAGATCTTTATTACACTTTCATGAGTGTGGAATGTCAAGGAATGTTAACTTATTTGTTTTCTTATTATCAGAGTCTGAAATCGTTTCATGAGTAACTAAAAATCAAGTAAATTTACTCGAGTAAATTTAGTTGATTTTTAGTTACTTGTAAGTAAAATTTAAAACGATTTCGGACTCTGCTTATTATTATGAAAAGTGATGATGATGAACTGACTGTTATGCAAATGAAAAATAAATAGCTTGAAAAAGATTAAGAGCTTATTTTTTATTAAAAACTCTCTTGTTGATTTATTTGGCGCCATCTTAGGAATTTTACTTCTGTAACTTACAAACTATTGATTTTACTGCAATTTAAAATTTAAAACCTTGAGACTAGTGCAATATTTTTCTTATTTTTACAATTTATCGATTGCACACGCCTGCGAATCTGCAAAATAAAAACAATATTCACACAGGCAGCTTTAAGTGTTATTTTATTGCACTTTATGTGAATCTGAAATACAAGTAATGATTATAAAAATTCTTTGTAATTTTTTTCATACTTTTATTAATTTTCTTTTCTCATTCTTTCAACTTTTTATATATTATTAGATGTATAGAAAAACCATGAATTTTTATTATATTTTGTCTTAAATTTAAAAAAGTTTTCAATTTCCATCGATTGTTGATAAATATTTTGACTTCCTGCCGTCCATTCATTTACAATTTTCTTAAACATTTATCAAAGAGTTTTCTTTTAAAATTTCATCATATAATTTTGTAATCTAAAAATATTTTTATCATTAGGTTCCTTTTTTAGTAGCATTTTTTTCTTTTCTTCTCAAATTACATATATTTGGCATTTTCTTAAACTTTTTTACTTTTCAAAAAATCTCTTCATGTTTTTAGAAAAAAATCTGTAATCAATTTAAAATTTTATTTTTTTGACACAATGAATTTTGATTAAAGATGCATGAGAAATAAATGATCTGGGATAAAAGAAGTGAGTGAAAAAGACTCATTTATCAAAGAGTCATAAATTTTCATTTACAAACAACAAAAAGTTATTTAAAAACTTTTTTTCTCTTCACTCTTTCACAATTTTTTATCCCAGTTCAATTATCCAAATCACATCTACTTAAAAGTTATATAAATGAATCTCTCAGGTAAGAAGGTGAAAAATAAGTAAAGAGCTTTAAACTAAAAGTGCGTGATCGGTAACGAATTGCATTTTATTCATAAGTACATTTAGGAAGATTTTTTAAAATTTGAATAAAAGAAAGAAATTATGCAATTAAAAAATTTCACTTCACTTAAATTTTTTTTATAATTCTATTATTGCAATCATGCCCATGACTTAAAAATTATACACTGCTATCATCTTGTTTTGTATGGGAAAATTTCCTCTTTAATTTTTAATTTCGTTAATGCACAATATTGTAATGAAATGAAATATTTTTGAGAGGGATGAATGGACTCTTGCTATTTTTACATTAGCTGAAAAATTTGATTTCCTCTTTGGCAAATAGATGAATAGAAAGCAATAGGAAAGCGGAAGTATGGAATAATGAAAGAAAATATAGCAGAGTGTAGAAAATTAATGGTTGACTAAAGTTGAATGTAATAAGGACATGCCAGAAACTTAACTAAGACGCGCCCATAATCAATAATAGATAGTATATTAAGAATCAGAGTTGTAAAATCGAAATCTAACTTTTTCGCTGACTATTGGCCATAACTTTTTAAAACAAAAATATTTTCCCAAAATTCTTTAAGCAATTCATAGTACAGGCAAAAAGCTATAAAACAAGCTCTTATTGATGAAATTCGGCTGAGCCATTGTAAAATTATGAAGTTTTAGCAAGCCGGGCTTTTTGTTAAACTTTTTCAAAAAGTCCGACTCTTAAATTGCCCATAATTTTACACTGGCTCAGCCAAATTTCATCAATAATAACTTGTTTTAAAGCTATTTGTCTGTACTTTGAATTGAAAAAAGACTTATGACAAAATATTTTTGTTTTAAAAAAGTTATAGCCAATAGTCGGCGAAAAAGTCGGATTTCGACTTTACAACTCTGTAAAGAATATGCTGCAAAATATACATAAAATATTTTCACTTTTGTAATATATTTACATAATAACATTAAAATAAAGCAAGAACTTCATTATTGAATCTTTCTCTCAAATTGATTTTTATGCCAATTTCTTTTTCTCCATACAGATATGTTTTTTTTTTGCAGCTACCCAAAAAGAATTTTTATGCTCCAATTAGACAATTAACATTGTAAAATTTTCATTTATAATTTTTTTTTTTGATATAGGAATATTAAAATTTTCACTACGAGGAATTTTCTTATTTTCCTCAAAAAAACATTACGCCAATTTGATTTATAACATGATGAATAACTTGAGATATTTAAAATTAATTTTTCCTTCTCATGAGGACGGTTGAATGATTATGCTTTAAAATTTCCTAGGACGAAGATTGATTTGATTAAATTTTGTTATCAAGTCAGAAGAAGAAAGTTTTTATATGTGTGAGCAATGAATGATGATTCTTAAAAATGTTTTCATTTTAGGTATCTAAAAATTTTAACTATTTTATTTCGACTATTTTCCATGTTTGAAGGCAAAATATTCGTGGTTCTTGTGATTATCAAAAAAGTTTCTTAACAACAATTTCTTGTATGAAATTGAATTATAATCTTTCATTGAACCGTTACACCAAAATATCTCATGTTAAAACTTTTTCAATTAAACTTCTCTATATGACATAAGAATGCGAAACCTCACAAAACAGAGGCATTAAAATTTCATTCATTACAATTTCAAAAACTCACAATTACTTTTTTATATTTGCATTAAAATTTTAAATGGAAGAATTTGATGATAATCATGTGAAGGTATTTCTTGTTTTAGCAAATTTCTATTTTACATAAAACTTTTTTTCTATTATGATGAAGAATCTTACTTTTATGCTCCATTTCATAGCAAGGTGAAAGAACTGGATGGAATTATTAAAACGTTATGCAATTTTTCTTTCTATTCACCTTGATTCATTTCACTTATTATTTTCACACGAATAAGAAAGACCTTCTTGATGAATTTCATTTAAATAGTTGGCGGAAGTTCTTTAGTGCACAAAAAAAATTTATGCACAATCGAATATCATCACTTTCACTGAAGTAAGTGGGAAAAATATTTTCCTTGTGTATTCACGTCGCATTCCATCATGACATTTTTTATTTATTACATATTTTTATATTTTGTTGTTCCTTCTTTATTACAATGAGCGTTAAACACGCAAAATAAGAGCAGTATATATCAGTTTTTATAAATGTGCTTTGAAATAAAAGATTAGTTAAAAAAAAGATTTTTTTGGCCATTCATTTCAATTCATTCTATCATAACAATATAAAAGGTCTTTTACACATTTAACTTCATGGAAGAAATTTTCTCTCAATTAAAAATATTCTTTGCTTTTTTCTCATTTTTCTGCTGGTGAATTTTGTTTCAATTTATCAAACAATTGCAATTTGGATTTTACTAAACCCTCACAAATTTTATTTTGAGGCGCTTTCTTTTCTGAAATTTCAAAACAGAATGTTTCATAGTCTCGCTGTCTAGATAAGCCACTGAAACCATTACTACTGCTACCGCCGCTTAAATCATTGAAATCACGTCTTAAATCCACAAAGTAGTCCGTTAGTTTATTATGATGGTGGTAGTTAGATGTTGGCAGATAATTACGAGCTGCTGAAGATGCAAAACTCGATGACGATGGTACCGCAAAATTAGATGTTTTGAAATTGGCACCTTTACGTTCAAAATATTCAACTATTTTGGCAATTTGAGCTGACCGTGTGTTTGGTATTGAATAAGAGCGATCATCAAAAATTAATGAATCTGACCCAGCAAGACTATCACTACTATCTGAGTAAATTGATGACGTTCGATTTTTGCAATGAAATAGTGTGTTCGATAATTGATGTTTCTGAATGAGCGAATTAATTTCAGTGTCTAGAGCGAGACGATTAATAAGGCCCATATCAATTGATCGTGCATCGATGTCAATATGCCGCTGTTGATGATTACTGCTATTAAATTGATTGTGATGAGGACATTGCGAACGTTGACTTTGCCTTGTATCAGACAATTCCAAATCATCAAGACTTCTCAACGAGACAGACGACGAATCATTGTCATTTGATCCGCTATCTTCTTTTTTGGCAGGTGTGCTCGGAAATAAACAGCAGTTGCAAAAGTAAGGATTTGATAAATCCAAATCACGTGTTTTATCACAAAAATCTTCATTGAGGCATGAAAAAAATCCACTCTCGGTTGATCCACGTCGAGTTAGCATTCTTGGTGTTTCATAAAATGAAGAACTGGCTCCACTTAGCGGTGGCGGTGGTGAATCGATAATTGATGGCTCAATTTTATCTATAAGCTTCGTATATGAATGCGTAGCCGATGCACCAATTGTGGTCTTTGTAATTGTTGGCAAAATTGATGCCATCACATCACTTGCTTCTGTATCATTACTACTACTATTATTACTATTACATAACTCAGTCTCATGTTTGCCACTCTTATATAGCGGATGATTTTGAAGCTTATCGAAGCATTTTTTTCCACTGTTGCATTTTGAATTTTCAAGCGTTAATACCGCAAGTGCATCAACTACAAAGTCTTTCCGACTCGTCAACGGTGACGATGGTAAACTCTTTGGTTGCATCTGATGTGAGCATGATAAATGCTCTTTTGCTCCATTAAGTTCTTTTAAATTTCTCAAAAATGGCGATGACATCATTTCAAAGCATGAACTAAAGAGATCACCTGCACCTGGTGTAAATGTAGAAGCATTGGCACCAATAATTTTCTTCACACCACGTAATTGCGCGAGAGCTGCGAATGGATTCAATTTAGAATCTTCCTTTGGACGAGGTTTATATTGCGGGTCTTTCAAAAACATTGTTTCAGCAACTTTCCTTAGTGTGACATTTGAATATGTTGGAATCAGTGAAAGATCGCTATATGATTCTTGTTGCTTACTATTCGCCCTATTAAGCATATGGCAGCGAGCTTTGTCTGCCGGTACTGTATGAACGGGTGATGTGATTACGTGTTCACTCAATGAACGACGATGAGCGAGCGACACTTGAAGTTCATTGTTACGATTTTCATCATTTTCATTTCGTTGTTGCTTAATCAATGATGGCGATTCAGAAATTGACTGATTGTACACTCGATTTATAATTGGCACTTGTCCACTACTCATCGTTGTCGAATCAATCGAATTGCGTTTATTATATCCATTTCGTAATACTACAGACGATGATAGAGACATTTGTGATTGAGTTGCATTCGTTGGCAAACCATTCAAGCTGCTATTGCTTGAATTAATACTGTTGGTTGCACTCGTATTTATAATTGAACCATTCTGATTATCCAGTAATAATGTCAATTTCTTTACCACTTCAGAAAATGTATAGCGGCTTTTTGGATCATACTGTTATGTGATAACAAGAGAAAGAAAGTTGATTACAATTATGATATTTGAAGTTTAAATTTCAAATAAAAATAACTTACAGTACAACAGTAAAATGCTATCCGTAAAAAAGCTGGTGGTGTATCACTCGGACAAAGATCAACGAATGCCAGGTAATCAAGTCCAAAAGAGTTTGTTCGCGGTAAGATATCAGGATCAGCATCAATTCTTGCAATCAATTCACAAAGTATAATCCCATATGAAAAGACATCACTCGTTTGGTCGTACCATAAACCATTCAAACATTCGGGACTCATCCAATAGGGACTGCCTACCGTATCTAAACGTGACTTGGCGCTATAAGAAAGTAGGCGAAAGAGAAACAATTTGTTGAGATTTATTTGACATCGATTAATTTGCTACTTACGTTTTCTTAGGTATTTTTGCAGCCAACCCGAAGTCACCGACAACAGCATCATATTGTCCATCATTTAACCTTCTTACGAGGACATTCTGTCGAAAATCATAATTGATTGTTTCATTAGTGATATGTCAGTTGTGTAACGTTCTCATATAAAACTTACTTTACTGGTCAAATCACGATGAAAGATGCCGCATTCATGAACATATTTCATTCCTTTGGCAATACCTAATGCTAAACGAATTTTCATTGCAGGCGATAAATACTCATCTTGGTTTTGTATAAGTTGCTCCAATGAGCCATCCTCAATATATTCTGTCAATGCATGAAGCTGACCTTCTTGTACGCAAACACCCATGAAGCTACATAAAATGAATGAAAGGAAATCAATAAGAAATTAAAGGAAGAAAGAAAGAATGATAATAATAAATTTCTCTATACAAAACTGAAAAGGTCAGAAGACGAGGGGGAAATTTTTATTCGCAAAAACCAACTTATCGCTCTTAACAAATCTATTCTTTTCTTTTTTTGCAATATATCGTGTAAACATTAATCGAGTTGGTATAACGTAATATATTTTACGTTGTTTCTTTTATGACGACAATTCTTTCTATAAGCTTGTTAAGTACAAAACAGAGGCAATTCTTACTCTCATTCATTTACCATTTTAATGTACGACAGAAGCAGTGAGTGAGAGAGAGATAAAAAGGAAAATTAATTGTACTGCTAACAAGCTGCGACAAATGAATTGAATTCAATTGTTTAGACTCAATTTTGCTTTTAATGAACCACACTCTACGTTTGAATTTGAGTTTAATGGAAGAGAAAATTGTGTGGCTTGAAATGAGCGCCGTAATAAATTTTCAAAAAAAGAACACGTGATTAAATAGAATCATTAACGAAAAAGGCAAACTCAAGAATCTAATTAGCACATTCATTTTATTGCGAAATAAATTTTCAAGCATTTAGAACAAAAACATATGCGATGACTCATCGAAAAAATTCTGCTCTCCCCCTTTTACAATTTTCATTTCATTGCATAATTTATGCTCAATTCAATGTCATTAGATAACAGAGACAATTGTGACTTGTTTTAATCACTCTACAAAATTGATATTTTCCGTAATGTTTTCACTCCAAGCCACTCAATGAGAAAATTAGCTAAAAATTTAAATTTAAAACACACACAAACAATTTCTTTACTTTTTCTCTCAATTTCTTTTTAAGCAGAACGCAATTTGATAAAATCTCATATAAAAATGTTCATAAATAAACTTGACCTTTCTCATTATTAAATTATATTTTTCCATTTATGACACATTTTTTTACCCATATATAAAACAATTTTTAAATGCACTCATATGACACTATAATTTGTCGACTTGTCGCTATTAAATAATAATAATAATGAATTTTGTTATCAAAAAGACTTTTTAAACATGTGTGTTGAACAAACAATTAGATGAAGTCTGATTTGTCATGAACTGCTTTTGACATTAATTTAGCAATTATTGTATATTGTTGATATTACAATAGCAAATCAATTTAAGAGAGCCTCGAGAGTTGTTAAAAGAGCTTAATTGAGCTATTAGCATGTGTTAACGTCAAATTAATCCTCCTACATCTTAGTTTTTTGTTGCTTTTAGCAATTCATTAAAATTTCATTCAAATGAGCATCTAAGAATAATCTTTAATATTTCCATTGCTTTTAAGGAAGAATTTAAAGAATTTGTGCGTTACATTTTTTCAAAGACGTCGCATTGTGTGGCATTTTATTGAATTCTTTTCACTTTCTTCCTCTTTTCTATCGCTAGACAACCTTTTAATGTATTTTGTGTTGTGTGTATGAAAAGAGTTTGAAGAAAGAGGATAATGCAATTGATGACTCACATACATGCATTTGAAAAATAAGAATCATTAATCAAGATTGCATTAGAATTCTTTAGATCTAAACTTTATGTATTATGTAAGTATTATTAAAAATTATAAAATTCCATTAATAAAATGTAAGAGAAAAGGTGTGATGATGAAACTTCATGAATGCGAGTAAAAAATAAATAAACAAAAGATGACGAAGAGACAGATAGAAAATAAATAAAAATTCCATAGACTACAGTAGAAGATAAAGAGAAGAAAATAAATGTTGAATATTATTGCATTGATCACACACAAAGATTGAAGATTATGATGGAGACATCGAGATTAGTTTTTTTTTTGAGATGTTGTGTCATGATCATCACATTTGTCTGCATGCATGCTGCCATAAGGGCATCAATTTCTTTCTTTCTCTATCTTGTCTTGTTCGCGATCGCACATTAATTTATTGGTGTCAATGTCACAAACTTTAATTGATTTCCATTTTGAACCTGAAAGATCGATTCAAAGACAAAGACGAGTGAACGAAAAGAATGCTTTACACTTGAGTTCATATTTAGTTCAAAATCTCTTTAGCAACTGCAATTAATTCTCTCACTTAACTCTATTCACTTTTTATTAATTGAATTTAGCCATGAAAAAGCTTGAAACAACCAGAGTTGTTACAGGCGAGCTCGCCTGTTTTTCGCCTGTTTTATTAATATAAATTTACCATATATTTGAAATGACAAAAACTTTTTTGTACCTTATTCTACATATCTTCACCTTTAAAACAAGCGCAATTTGGAATTTTTTGGTTAAGTTTAAGCGGAGTTATGCTTTTTTAAATGTTCGCCTGTACGGATTTTTTAATTTTCGCCTGTTTTTCTGACAGGCGAACATTTAAAAAATCATAACTCAGCTAAAACTCAACCAAAAAATTTCAAACTACGCTTGTTTTAAAGGTGAAGATATGTAGAATAAGGTACAAAAAAGTTTTTGTCGTTTCAAATATATGGTAAATTTATATTAAGAAAACAGGCGAAAAACAGGCGAACTCGCCTGTAACAACTCTGGAAACAACAAATGTGACATAACTGAAATCTCAAATAATGAAAATTAATTAATTTCATTTGATTCATTGGCACCATAATTATTTAAAAGCACTTTTTTTAAAGTGAATTTCATCATAATGAAGATAGAAATTTTAAAGAGAATGTAAATGATCAAATTGTAACGATTACATATGTAAGTAAGTAAATGTAACTAATAGGAACTGATAGGCTTGATTAAGTTATATCCAATTATAAACATGCACTGCTTCCTCTATACCTCAATTTTAAGCAATTATCGCCTTAGGCCTATTATGCACAAACAAAATTCACTCACTTAATTTTTTTCGATAATCAATTATGAATGAGAGAATGGCTTGTGCTTTTGCTATTGTTATTTGATGTGTGTGTTTATTACATCGTATTTAACTCAAGTGAGCTGTTCAATGGTCAATTCAATTGTATACTTCGAATATCTTTCTTTCTCTCTCTCTCTCTCTCTCATATACAAACATTACGGAAGAAGCGAAAGTAAAATTGCCGTAATAGCATTGCGCACAAGTCGCTATTATTATTTACTTATATTTTTTGTGAGCACCAACTAATATACTCAGCAGGTCGCGAAAATATTAAAGTGAGTATGCAAATATTACGAAGAATTCAAACATCATTGCGCATAATTTCAACTGCTGCTTTTGCTTGTCGTCATAAGAAGATGTAACGCAATTCTATTTTATAATCGTCTCCAATAGCAACAACATAACTTTGCTATCGACTTTCATAAGCAACTCTCATGATATTCGATCATGTTGGCGCTCAATGTTGTTTATGATGTGAGAAAAATTTCATCAAATGAATCAAATCAAAGCAGAAAAGTTCTTTCGCAATAATCTTTTTTCGTTAGTATTTGGAAGATTCATAGAGGCATGAATGCATTCATAATGCGTAAAGAAAACAACAAGAAGAAGAAAGGTGGCAACAAAAGTAGCAGCAGCAGTGGGTTATAAATATTCATAACTAAGGCATCATGTCGTATGAATGTGTCAAAATAAACTTTCGGTATGACTTAAAAATAAAGTTATAAAAACGTGTAAATAAGTGAGGAATTTAAATATTTGCAGAAAGTTCCATGAATGGAAATTCATGCTCTTCTTAATTATCAGCAATTATTTAAACACTTTGTAAGTGAATGAGGAATGAAATACTTTGACCTTGAAGTTCATTTTCAGCATTTTTTCATTTCCAAAATTGATCGCTGTCAGAGAATTTTCGATATTGTTGCTTCTTGCCATCACAAAGATGCTTCAAATTGATTTCAATTAATGAAAAGATTTGAGAAATGTGTTTTTGATGTCTACAAGTGACAGAGGACAAAATTCTCAATCATTTCTGTCAGATGCCTTGATTGGAGAACAACAAGCAATTAAAGAATTACAATATCAAATTTTTATGTCTCTTGTGTGATAATTGAAAGACTAACAAATTTTTTATGTTTTCTTATTGTGTGTTTGCAAAATTTTTAAATTGCTCAGCTGATCCGTGATGGTTCACGGCGCAAGCTTCAAACTTGTGGGTGATGAAAGTCACAGCAGTTCGATTCTGCCCGCTGAGCGTCTATGGTTCGAAACCATCAAGTCGACATGTAAAAATGCTTTAAATTGAATTTCTCAAAAATTTTTTGTGTCAAAAACTGGAAATTAATGATTTGAAAGAATTTTGTTATTGTCAAGTTGTTTTGAATTTCTCATGCTTGTAAGCAAATGAGTAAGCGATCTTTAAATGTATTAGTGAGAAGGTATTGATAAGTTTTCGTGTGGAAAAAATAATATTCTTACAAAACTTTGTTTCAAACCGCAGTTTATTAGCAAATAGAAATTCAGTTTTGTGGTTTTAACTTATAAACAATACAAAACCGAGAATACCTTACTTAATATTCAAAACGATTGCCAAAAGATATGACTAAAAGCCAGTTAAATATTGATTGAAATAATTTCGGTTTGCTGTCAGTTTCTTTGACAATTTGCGCATTGAAAATTTGTTGAAGCAATTACTCATAACTATTATACATATATGTATTCATTCAATTTATTTTAAACACGTCTCTAAAAGAGATGATAATTAATGTCTTTGCAATGTCGCGCGAAAAAATAAGAATTTAGTTGTCTTTTGACCTTAACACATTTTTATTATTTAAATTTACATGAAAATTAACATTTTAACTCACCCAAGTATGTTTGGATGCGACAATTTATTTAAAAGTTGAACTTCGCGAAGCATGTTTGGTCGATTGGAGCGTAGTTGATTCATTTTAAGCACCATTACTTGACCTGTTACTCGATGCGTCACCTAGAAAATAATAAATGAAAAGATCAGTATTTTTGATTAATAATAATCCACTTTTCAATCATTTTTTGGTTTAATCCTATCATCATCATCATCTTAAGTACTCTCTACAGCATGATATGGAAGAAATTTACATGAAAATTTCACATTTTTCATGCTGCTGCTGCTGACCATCAACAATAATTAAATGAACATCACGAACAGCAAACAGCAGCGATTTAATAAAATTTCTCATTTTTTATTGAAAATTTCATTGAAGAAGCGGTTAAAATTTCTTATGAGCACAGGCACCACATGAACCAATTTTTAACAGCATTAACGTCTCAAATTTCTCTTTCTCTCATGTATGAGACTCATTGCTCAGAAGAGCTTTGAACCGTTTAACGCCACAAACGATTGAAACAAAAAATTTTTTTACAGTTTTCAGTTCCAATTTACTTCATTCCAATTTCAACATAGTTAAGACAGACATACTAAAAAAGCAAGATAGAGAAAGATTTGGTCATGATCGTATGTATCTTAAAAAAAGAAAGAGTACGTGTGAGAGATGAAAGTGTCGCGCGCATAAAATTGGCTCTAATAAACGTGGCGAATCGCGAGTGATGAATTGACAAATAAGAAAATTGGAACAGAGAGTTGATAGACTTTTAATTTATTGCATCTTATGTTGGAACTAATGAGGAATTAATGTTAGCGAGAAACTTTTAATCATTTTTTATTGTTGCATTTTATTACTCAATGAATGAGGCAGAAATTGCAATTGAACGAGCTATAAATTTTAAAAGAAAAGCTTCGTTTGCATGACTACACAGTGTGCAAGTAAGTAAATGAAGGAAAAACATTAATTTTGCATCATGCATCATCATCAATAGCAACAGCATGCCAAAAGAAATTTGTTAATAAAGAAAATCTGTAAAACGCAATGTGAGATACACTTTTACTTAACTTCTTTCATTCATTTCTTTTTATGAAAGTATTTGTTCACATTAAAGCAACAGCAGCAGTGGCCAAACGAATATTTTGAATCATAGTTCATTGATCCGCAATAGCTGAGTGCTTACAATTAATTAGGGAAATAAATAAATTTTAATGCTTAGCGCGTCTTCTAAAACCGCTTACCAAAAATAATTCAAAACATACAACAGAGTGCTCAAGAGAGTCTCATTTTTAAACTTTCCATTTTTCATTTCGCATTCAATTGAGTTTATTTCTCCATTTTAAGCATCATCATGAAATTCCCATTTAAATAATATATTTGGATGAAGCAATTCTCCTTTTTCAATGAATGAATTGATACCAATTGCATTCATGCTTCATTATGCGCTTTGTTTGGCTAACCAGCTAAGATTGTTGAGAAATATGAAAGAGCAAGAGAAGATTTATGAACTTTTTGTTATACTCTCAATTTATAGAAATAATAAAAATTATTATTAACTTTCTTTTAAGAAAACATTTGAATATTCTTAATGAAGTAGAAGAAATTTGTGAAGGCGAAATAACTGTGTGTCCAAAGAAAGAGAGAAAGAATTTCCTTTTCTGCCTTAACAAGATCAGAAAAGAGCAGATCGAAAAAGTTTAAATTATGTAAATTTTTTAGGGCTTGTCAATTGTACGTGAGAGAGAGAAACAGATCCTACGCATTTCAAAGGAAAAAGAAATAAAAATATTTTTATTGTTAGGGTGTTGGACATTTTATTCATTGATATTCATAACTTATGTTCTTGAACCACAATTTCTTCATCTCACACACTTCCGCTCAACATCTTTTATCTTCCATTTTTCATTATTGTTATTTCTACGCCAGTTACATTTTATGTCTATCTCTCACTGTCTGCCTCTCATTTCTATTGTTCAACTACTAATCTCACTGACTGAGTGACTTACGATGCTGTATAATAGCAATTTTTTTACTGCTGGTCATTTTATAATTCATTCACGCCTTTGTGACCGTTTTAAAAAAGTATATGCCAGTCACTCAGCAATTTCAACTTATGAGTTTCACATAGAAATAGATTGTTATCATCAGGTGATATTACTATTCATAGAAAAATATTGTTATTATTATGTCGGTATGTGTCATTATGCAACTATCTTTCTCAATCTTTCGAAATTTGGCAACAAATTGTCTCAATGTGAAATTTTCTTTCTTTCTCCTTTCTTAAGGCAACACCGTCATCGTATTTTTGCAATTACAACACTCATAATAACTACAAAACAAAAACACTAGTGATGCAGAGAGAGGAAAACTTTTCATGCTTTCAACAAACAATCAGCGGGAAATGCGAAATGTTTAGCTTTCAATAACTTGTGTTAAAATCAGCAATCGTTGCAGTTCATTGACACTTTTGGTGCGCGAAAAAAAGAAATACTTTCAATCGTGATCGAAAAATGCTTTTTTTATGCTGCATCATCGATCAAATTTATGGGCAAACAAAAAGTGTATACTGCTCGCAATATAAGTCTACGCTCTCTTGAAAATTTATGAATCCATTAACAATTTCGTAAATAAAAAAAAGCAAAATTGGCGAACTAAACTAATTAAATGAGCCGCTGCTTCTGCCTGAAAAATGAACTAATTGAAAAAAACAAAAACACAACGAATTAATGACTTTACGATCTAATTGATTGATTTGATGATTTTTTTGTTTCTTTTTTATCTATATGAGCGTTTCATTAAAAAGCATTCATTGTTTTTATGATTTTTATCGCGATAATTGAAAAAAAAAGTTGTGAAACTTGTTTGGTTCAATTAATAAGCATCTAATTTATACTGTTGAAGCAATAGCTTGTAAAGATTCTTATCATACAAGTTATTGCAGTCAACGAAGCATTTTTCGAAGGTTATTGACTTGCTTGCTCTTTGTCGCGTGCGTTTGTCTTCCGCTCATTCATAAAAATTTATTTTCACTCAGTGTTGTGCACAAGGTTTGTTGGAGCTTGCAAATGTTCAATTGTTACGAAAAAAGTACGGAAATGCACAGAGAGTAGATAAATTTTTACTTTTTCATGGACATTTCGAACTAATTTGTTGTTGATGATTTATATCTCAAAATAAATTTATTGAAAAGCTTTTCCTCTTCTCGATCGGCAATTTGTATAAGTAAAAAATTTTCTACTCATTGCTTTAAGGCGAAAGCCATTGAACAATCAATAACATAATAAAACTGACATAGACAAATAAATGAGTGTCGTATATTTAACTAAGGAGGAAGGAAGGTGAGAAGAAAAGCAATTCCATGACAATCAGCTGACGATTAAATTGAATTACAAAATATACACGCTTGTTGGCAACGGCCTTGATTGTTTACTCAATTTGTTGCTCTAAAAGAATTAAACAATCGCAAATAAACAAGTTTATAGAGCTTTAAATTAAACAGTTTTAAAATTTCTCTCATTAGTCGCAGAAAGAAACACTCAGAAAAGTGTCGATGTGCCGTGAAACACAAATAACTTAAAAGAGAGATATTTTTTGGGCAAGTGATTTTGTAATTGCTTTTCATCATCATCATTGTTGTTGTTTTTAATTGAAGAGAAGCAACAATGTAAAGAAGGCTTTTATACTCTCTTTTTTTTCATGTAATAACACATAATTTTGAGGTCGTCGAATTATGATTCAAATATGCACATAAGTGTTTTGGAGCTATTTCTTTTCGAAATTGGGCGATTTTTATCATCAACGATGAAAATCTGCTTTTAATATTAAAACAATTACAATACAAGAGAAACACTTGAATGATATGAGAAAAGTGGAATAATTACTCTCAAAATTATTTTTATGGCTAATATCAAGACGATTAAGACTGAATTTTTGATTTTAATGCCATGATTTACCTAAATTTCTTCTCACATCGTTGATCTACTCTGATTAATTTTATGTGGTTGACTTTCGTCAATAAAATAATAATTTCATACATTGTTTTTTTTGAGTATGCTCTAATCAAATTTCGCACGATATAAAATTGATTTGTTTTTGCGATATATCAAGGCCATTAAATGAGGACGGAGAGGTTGAAATGAAACTAAAGACATGTGAGACGGAAATTCGAGTTTTTTTTTCAAGTTTAATGTCATTTGATTGAAATGCTTTTTTTTTGATTTATCATAAAATTAAACTTGAACATTCGATATTACGGCGGCGAAAGGCAAACTGGAATTTGAATGTAAAGTGGGAAGCAACCGGTTTCAAGTTTTTTACAAGATTTTTTTTATTTTTACACAATCTTTAATGTTGCATCATGATCGATTCTTCTTTCTTACGTCTTTCGCTAATCAATTGTATTTAATTTATGTTGTTAAGTCAACCAACTTTGCATACCATGATGATGATGCTGTTCATTCATAAGAAAGAGAAAAAAATGTTGGTCATGGTCGCTTTCTGATATGACCGCATTATTGAGAGAACCAGATGCTGAGCTGCAGTCACAGATGAATGAAGAAAACCACATGAGCATGAACATACATTCTTCTATCATAATAACGTCTCAAATCGTGCATAAATTATCATTATTATCGCAACTACCTCACTACCTGCTGGCTACAGATGATAATCATAATCGCCATCATCATTATCCAATTTTCTAGAGCTTACAAGCTCTTTGCTGTCAATAATTTTCTTCTCATATTTATTTTACATCTAATAGCATTACCGCCGCAACTACTTGTGCAATTGCAATTGCTTGCATTTATTCATATTTCAGATTCAATAAGAATTGAAATTAAAGTAGAATTGCAACATACCACAATTGTGTATTGTATTACAGTTTTTGTATTCACTTTTTATATAAGAATGAGCTGACGATGAGAAAGATTCACCGGTTGTTAATAATATTTATAATAAAAAATATCGAGAGCATTCGCGAATGCTGTAATATTGGTATCATGTTCATTTTTTCATGCATTATGTGACTTTATGCAATGTGAAATTGCCTTTTGAATGATACTATAAGATCATTCATCATTAACTTATCACGTCTTTCTCTTTTTTTATCGTGAGCTTAAAATTGCATGTTCAACAGTAATTTTGTTTTTTTATTGCAACTATTAGAGAGTGCGACTCTATTCAATGCAAAAAAGTTGAGAGAAAGAAAGACAGGAAAAGATAATGCTTGCCAAGGACATTTTTAAGTAGAAAATTGTGGGAATTTACGTGCTGCTTTCACAAATAGAAACAAAACTCCCTCATTATTCTTATTGTGTTGCACATGCACATCATTAACAATTCAAGTTCATGAACTTGATTTGATAGAGAATGCCACTGTTAGAGATTATAAATTAAACACAAACTACTTGCGTCAGAATAAATTTCCTCTATAAATTCTAAACTGCAATAATGAATCACAATCTCAATTGGGAGAGATTGAATAAACTTTTTACGTCAAAGAGTTTTTTTGGAAGAGAATCAAGTTTTTATTGAATAAAAATTGATTTTTACACAAATTATGAATTTTTTTGAGAAATACTCATCATTTAAAATTATCACCAAATAAATTACAAAAGAGGTCAGTCAAATGCCATTTTTATAATTCAGTTTTTAATCGAAATTCAAGTTGTAAAGATGTTTTTTAGTAAAAGTCTTGTTGTTATATTTTTAACAATTTCTTTAAACTGTGTCTTCTCGTTTAAACTTGAATGTTATTACTATTATCATTTAGCTCGTAAAAATACTTATAAATGTGAAGCACTAGAACTTACTATTACAGAACCTAATCAAATTGTATCTGAAGTAGTCGGAAATCAAGAACCTGGACGCGAAACTGAGGATGTAGTTATGTTGTTATTTGAGAGACAAAAAACCGAATATTTACCACAAGGTCTCAATAAATTCTTTCCAAATGTTAACAATCTCGTTGTTATGGAGTCTGAATTGAAGCATCTTACAAAACATGATTTGAAAAATTTCCCAAAATTGAAAAATATTTTTATAGCAAGAAATAACATTGAAAGTCTACCAAATGATCTTTTTGAATATACTCCAGAAATTAAGAGTAAATTTTTAAAGGATAATAACATCAAACATATTGGAAGAGATATTTTTAAACCATTAAAACAATTGGAATCAGTTAATTTAGAAGGAAATATTTGTATCAATGAAAATGCATCAGGACATAATGAAATTGAAACAATGATGGAGAAAGCTACTGCATGCTATCAGTAAAACAAAATTTGTAACTTTTAAAAATGCTCATTGAAATTTATATTTACCTTATCAATTTCATTAAAAGCCAAAAGTCATAAAATTTCTATGAGCAAATTTTTTTAGCATTATCAATTTGAAAATATTCCAATGAAATTACCTCATAATAAAAATCATTTTTGATTATGTTCAAAAGTTATTTCTATTTCAGTTTGTAAGAAATAATTAACATGAAATTTTCTTATTTTCATCAATAATTTAAATTAGGTATTTCTTAAAGTTCTGCTTTGATTTTGTGTTTAATTTTGGAAATCACTATTATGTGAATTGCAGATGTTTTGTGGAAAATTTCAAAAACTGTTTTTAATTTTAAAGTGAAACATTTTTGTGTTTTATAAAATGAAGATGTTGAAAGTCAATCAAGCGTGTATCTATTTTAGAAATAATCGTTTTAATTTCAAAAACAATAAAAAGATGCATTAGGATAGATTTTTCCAAATTTTGAATAAGCAGACACAAAGAAATGCACGTATTGATTAAGAAACTGCGTTAAATGAAATCGAATAAAAGAACAAAAATGTTGAAAAAGAAAGAAATAAAGAAGCCAATAGCGAAAAGAAGGAGGAAAAAATCATAAAAAATTCAAAGTGAGAAAAAAAATTTTGAAAAAATTTGTCCATTTTGTGAACCGGAATAAATTTAACAATCGATGATTATGAATCTGATTACAAATGGTGGTCGCTGGGCCACAAATAAACTGTATAACACAAATTCATCTTATCGATATCAACTAACAATTCAACACTTCAAATCACATTAACACCAATACATCCTCAAGTGGAATTCTTTATCGAAAAATTGAAATTTCTATGTCAAGTAGTGAGTCATTCGTTCAAGATCGGCCTTTGTTACGGGGACCATCTGTAAAGCTCTCGAAGCAGGCTGTCTCGGCACTTTATTCTGTCGATGACTTTCATCGTGGAAAAAATTGGTCGGATTTCTTTTCGAGTGTACAAGGTAAGAATTATTTTAAATTGATATAAGATCTTATTAAAAAATCGATCATTCACGTTTTAAAAGTGTATTACAGGCAAAAATCATATTTTGCAAAAAGCCTTAGGATGAACAACTAGAAAAATCTCTCCTGGCGATGATTCAAGACAGAAATTTGTCGGCCATTTGCGAAAATATTGTAAACATTTTTCCGGTTCACGAGAAAGAGAGCAACCCGTTCGTCATAGTCATTCGTCATCATTTTCACAAGAGAAAGTTTGCAAATTAACTAGTCAGATTAAAAAACTAAATAAATAGCTTTCCTATTCTTTACTTTGCATCACAATAAGCAATATCAGCTATGCCAGTTGTATTGACATTTGTTCAGTAGTATCATTTTTTATGTATTTAGGGAATATTTCAAAATTTTTTTGTTGACATCGACACAAGTTGGTTCTTATGACTGTTTAAAAATTTTAACTAATATTTATTTTATCATCATTTGTTTGCGTATTTCAATGATTTTTTTTGATGTGTCACATAATAATTGATGGACAACCTACTATGTGGAATGAAAAATAAAATCAAATTCATGTCATGTGAGGCTTATTGTACAGAAAGTCATAAAATAGTATAATATGTGGCTTGTTATTACGTGTTTGTGTGGCTGAATAATGCGGAAGCACCAGTATTATATAATTGTGGTTTATGGGATTGATTTTTTATTGTGTAGTACGTGTTCCTTGAAAGAACAGTGCTTGAATCAGTTCAATAGTTACGCTGGCTAAATGAATTACATACTTTGTTCATAGACATTATGTGGCAGATGGCGTGTGACATTTTGTGGGAAAAGCAGCCATCCTTAATATCGACTTTCAAAGACTTATTTCTCATACGGAAAGCCGTAACGTAATTGGAAAAATTGCAAGAGTCATTCCTCTCTTCTTTACTGGCCCATTGCAAGATTTGAAAAGAAGCTGGCATGCAAAAATTTTGGATAAACTATAACTGAAACAAAGATCCCGAAAAATAGTGCCCCGAATTGATTGCAAAGATACAATGTTAGAGTAAATAACCTAAAAATAATGATTAGTAGGGGAATTTAATTAACCTTAAATAAAAGCATAAATATAAAATGTGTGTGCGCTTTTAAATCTTAACTGTACCTGCCAACCGTAAAAACTTAACAGTAGTTTTGGGATAATGGAAGTATAAATAGTCGGCAGGTAATTAAACTCGTAAGTTGTCTAAATATGTCATGTGAAAACCAATAAACCTCATCAAGTAGAGCAGAAAGGCATTATATTATTATTTAAAAACATAGGTTGTGGTGTCTGTGCGCCTCTCAATTTCACACTTTCCTGCATGCGAGCTAATAAGAGAGTTAAAACTACATATAACCTTCCCGGTAGCTCGTTTGTTTGCTCATCACGCATCATTCGACAGATCAATTTGGTCAAAATACTTTTACTATGATCATCGGCTTGCTTTATACAGGTCGTTTCGTTTTCGCGCTGGTCATTGTTAGTTGTTATCTAGCAAACAAGCCCATGTGGCTTCTAGTATTTGATAGTTTTGGGTCACAACACACATAGTAGAGAAGTTAGTATGTTTGTGTGTCTCCAGATCTATAGAGTAAATCAAAAAAATGTGCAATCATCTATGAAGAAAAAATGTACTGTCTTGCCGTACAATAATAGGTACTTCTACCATAATTCCATTTACAAAATTTATTTCTCTCCCGCGGAACTTATGAATGATTAAAGTTGGTAAATTATGCGCGCCAGATTTGAAGTCAAAAATATATTTTTTTGTACATTTTTCATTTGCATATTACGGTAAGATATCGATGTGCAATTTAAAAATTTGTAAGTAGCAAACTTAGTTCCTTGGAAATGTCGAGTTTATCCGCAATTTTATATCTAAAATGCGCAGAAAAGTAAAGAAAATTTTGTTAATACAATTGGAGATGAGAAGAGAAAAAAGAAGTGTGGCGCCTGACTGACAACCTCTGCGTTTTACGATACAATATAATTTGTTTAGAAAAGTTTGAAGAAGAAACGAAAAAAGAATAGAAATGAAGCAAATAAGAAAAACAAAAAGGTGACATAACAAATGATATTAGTAACTCTTAGTGAGTATGTATGGCGTATTTCTTCTGCTTATGCATTGACACGGTGCAGAATTGTAAATAAGGTTTTTCAATCGATTCGATATTTGGCACGTTAATTCATATTAGAGAAAGAGGGAGTGATAGTGTGTTCACCGAAAAATCCATTTCTTCCGCGCACTTTTCAATAGATTATTTTATGCTATCGTTGACTAATTTTTGCGTTATAGTATAGATCCTCAAGCTATGGACAAGTGATCAGAAATGAATAACAAATTTACATATAACCGCTTGTAACTCAATGAGCTCATATGTTACGAAGGGATAAAATGTTTTGATCTCGCAATTACTACCAAATAGCAGGCTAAGTATGTGTATCAAACTTTGAGATTACTAATTCTAATTATATATGGAAATCATTATAGTAGAAGCAAGACTATTCTCAAATGATAACTCATCAACAACCTAAGCTCGCTACAAATCATTTTCATTGGACCCTTGAATTACTTTTCATCCGATATTTATCAAAAAGTTACTTCTGATTCACCCCACGACACATTTTGGAGAAATAAATTCATGGAGAGAAAAAAATATATGCTCGTCTAATAATGACATTAAATTCGAATGAATTCTCTTTGTGAATGAGAGCGCAAAGAAATTGATGCCAAAAAAGATGGTTTCTCCGTCTCCCGATGAATTTGGTCGTCTTCATGCTTTCAAACGTGTGAGTATTTCGTATGAATATATTATGAGCATAAGGTAGTTTTCATTTCTTTTTTTAAAAGATTGAAATCGGTTACAGCATCACTGAATTGACATTATTCTCATTTGTCTCGAGTTAAACAGGAAAGAGAAAAAAGTGTGAACTTCTTCTTTTATAAATAACATTCTGTGTAAACAATTTTGTTATATATGTGTTTACGTGTTGCAGAATGCTAGACATGTTATGCGGCCAACACGGAGGAAAAAACTATAAGTAAATAATAACTGTTTAAGCCGGTAGAGAGGTGCAAGATAGAAGAGCCTCGCAAGGCAAACACCACACCTTTTCTTTAATGTTGCATTTATCTGAGTTCAATCAATGATTGGGGGCATGCCGAGATTGTCACATAGACAACATGTTGTTAGTTGCTTGACTCCAAAATAAGAAAAAAAGAAGGAGTTATGTTAAAATGAGGACTTATTGAATGTTGAAATTGGTTATTTGTGAAAGTTTTTGATTATTTTATGTGTGCGTGCGTTCCACTTGTAAAGTCAGTCCGATCGACATTTGAGCATTATATCCCGATTCGATCATAAAGGGAGTTCAACAATGTTAGAGCCAGAATCAATAAACGAAAAAGCGTTTGTGATAAAAGTCTCGTGTGTGAGTGCCCTCGTAAATACAGAGAAAAATTTATTAGATCGCTGATTAATTTTGGAGCGACCACAATACCAGGAGTAGCACTCTCTTTGAGCTTAGCAGTCAATGGCAACGTGATGTGTGATTGTATGTTGTACTTGTTCGATAATGTTCATGATAACAATCATCACGTATCAAATATAAAATGGAGTATAAAGTAACCCGCGATTGAAGATAGAAGTCTTCGTTCTCACTATCCTTGTACATTACGTTACTATTTGATTGTTGAACTTCTACCATCACGTTGTGCCTTTATCTCTTCTCGTTTCTTTCATTTGTACTATTTTCAATTTGCATTTCGATTTGAGAATGTAAATGAACTCTCATGCTCTTTAAAGTCCTTAAATGGAAATATATTAAAACATACAAAAAAAGCTAAAAAAAATTTAATGATGCAGTTTCGTTATTTTTGCTCTTGTCATTGTCTGTAAGCAAATAAATCTGCTCATTTTATAGTGAGATGGTGCACAAAAAAACTTTAACCTCTCTCCATTTTTCTCTATATGTTTCATATTAAACGATAAATCAGTTGAATGAACGACATTGGAATTAATTTTCTATAATTTTCGATCATCTCTCTTTGATGAAATAAGCACCACACGCAACATTATATTCATATTGGGTAAAAAATCAATTGAAAAAATCGTCTATTCGAATTGAAATTGTCTATACAAAAGAGAAATATGGAGTAATTGGATTTCTTTCCTCTCTTGTTATTTATTCATTGTCTGTCGATCGAATAACAATATTAATGTTATAAACACTTATTGGAAGCATTCATTCGCATTCATCATTTCCGCAATTTCGCTACGATTATTTGATTTGTTGTACTAATGCAAAAGTGTTTCTTAGTAAGTTTACTGACTCCAATTATTCAATCGATTTGAAAATGTCTTTTGCCAATTACTTTTGTTTTTATTACTTGCAAACCCAATATATTTTTGGATTTATATTCAAATAAATCACTCGGAAGACTTTCAATATCATTTCTCGTACAGCAATATTTCTAAGCTTTGGAAATTCTTCAAATCATTCTTTGTAATTTCCTTCAGTCCCGATTTATTGATGTTGAGTAGATGGACGTTTGGAAAGAATTTATCGGGCCTTGCGGCAAATAATGAGCCGTTTGGCCGTCAATTGAAAGAATAATTACGTCCGCATTTGTTCGGTCTTGGAATGTGCAGTCCATTACGTCTGACCACAATTTTGATTATGCGTTGTAACACTGAGTTTTTTCAAATCACACTTAATTTTTTCTCATACAGGTAGTCATCAAATTTACATTCGAGAGTAATGGAATTACGGCAGTTGTAGAAATAATTAAAATTGTCAGCACAATTAGAAGAAATTTTTACTTGATGACATCTTTATGATTAAATGTTTTTTGCGAACTGTAAATGTAAGTTATTGAGAGTGAGAATGATAAATAATAAAATTCAATTATGACATTTTGACTCTTTTTTCAATCATGGATATGAAATATTGATAAGTATGCCGATTTATTCCAGTGTGAGAGATTTTCAAGAGTTGTTTTTTATTTGAAATTGTAGATTGATTATTATGTGATGATTAATATTTTAAAGAATTAATTTAAATTTCAAGTTATTCATCAAAAAAAATTCTAAAAAATAAAAATTCAGTATTCATACAAAAATAGTCAT